>PVKZ01001758.1:262541-326591 GCA_004027375.1 Macroglossus sobrinus | reverse complement strand
CCCTTTAATGTATTTTATTATTTTAGTTATTGCATTCTTCATTTCTGACTGGTTCTGTTTTATTTTCTATCTTTATTTTTATCTTTCCTATCTCTTTATTGAAGTTTTTACTGATATCATTGAGCATTCTTATAAAGTCTTTTGAACTATGTATCTAGTAGGTTGCTTGTCTCCATTTTGTTTAGATTTTTTTTCTGGAACTTTGTTCTGTTCCTTCATTTGGCACATGTTTCTTTGTCTCCCCATTTTGGCTGTCTCCTTGTTTGTTTCTATGTAATAGGTATAGCTGTTCTTTCTCTTCATCTCAGTAGAGTGGCCTTATGTAATAGGTGCCCTGTGGGGCTCAGTGGCAAAGTCTTCTTGATCATCTGAGCCAAGTGCTCTAGGTGTGTCCTTTGTATGTGTTATGTATGCTCCTCTGTTGCAGTTGAGCCTTGGTCGTTGTTTGCATGTAAATGGGAGGGACTGACCCTCAGATTTATTGGTTGTGAATACTGGCTCATGACAATAGTGGAGGAGCTATTGTGACAATAGTGGAGACTATGACAACAGTGGAGGCTTGCACTCTATGGAACAAGTTTTTTGTTTTAGCAGGTCTCTGGTGCCTGCTCAGAATGCCCTTTGAGTGTGTCTTTTGTGGAAGTGGTTGTGTGGTTTTTTGGTGTGGTCTAAAGCTGGCCACCAGGTGTGTTGGTTCTAGGGCCTTTTGAGAGGGGCTCTGTTGGAAGCCAGTGTCAGCTGTTTCCTGTGCCCTGCCTGGGGCCCCTTGATATGAGCTGTAAAGTGATCTACAGATGGTTGCCAGTTGTGCTAGGCTAGGAGGAGCTAAATTATAAACTGTGGCTGTCTGTTGCTAGGGCCAGTCTTGGGGCTGCTCAGCAAGAAGTATGGGACATGCCATTGCCAGATACTGCTTGTTTGGGGTTTGTGAACCTTTGAGAGATTTTAGGAAAGTCCTCAGCATGAGCCAACAAAACAGGCCATTTATATGAGAAATCCACTTGAAAAGGCTTGGTTGGACCTGCTAGTTGGGTGAGGTCTCAAGGAATCAGCTGGGCCGAGCGACCAGAATTAGTCAGATTGATGGATGGGAAGGGCTCAATGAAGGAACAATGGCTTCTGCCAGAACTTCTGACTGGGAGAAAGCTGCCCCTTCAGCCCTCGCCCTGAAGCCAGACAACTCAGGTCCTCCCTGTATATCCCTGGCACCTTTCGAGCTATTGTGCCAGTCCTGGAGCTCAGAGTAGGGGAGTCCATGCATGAGCTCTTTAAGAGGAATGTCTGGGCCTCCAGCTTCCCTCTATCTTGCTCTCTGCAGGTTTTTACAGACAGAAGTTGTGGTGACTTCCCAGCACTGAAACCAGTGTCTGGGGAGCCCGGTGTGGGGCCCAGACATCTCACTCCTCTGGGGGGAACTCCAAAGCAGAGATATCCTTCCCAATTCTCCACCTCTCTTAACAATATGGATGTGGCTTCTTCTGTGTATCCTTAGTTATAGCACTTCTTTTCAGCTGGACTTCAGACAATTTCCACTGACGTTCATTCTGTAGGTTAGTTATAATTTTTATGTGCTTGTGAGAGGAGGCAAGCACTGCAATCACCCATTCTGCCATCTTGACCAGAACTTAATTCTATTAGTTTTTATTCTTATTTTTCTACTTAAGTTCCAGACAACTGCACTTCCAATGTCCTGATTTCTTTTACAGTATCTGCAAATGTACAAAGGCAAATAGATGCTATCTGAGTGGACATTAATTTTTTGTTCTAATTTCTGTCTTTCCATCTTACTAAGTGAGTTTTAATGGCTAGCTGTTATACCAATATGAAAAGTCTCTAAAAAATTTTTTTCTCTTTAATTTAGAATTTTTTTCCAATTCAAACGTTCATCTGGCCATTGACAAATAGGATCTGTTATCTCAATAGTTAAAACATTAAACCTTTTATGACTTAACCGAAGATCCAAGAGGCATTAGCCTTCAAAAATCCAGTAAATTTACTCCCAAAGTTAGTCTAAGAAAGATGACAGGCCCTGTTTTAAACAGCTGTTCCAAAACACAAGGGATCACATATTTCCCCTCTTTTGAACAGAATAGTTTTTAGATTCTCTGAGATTGGCTCCATAGCCTATTAGGGTATCTGCCAGTTCCATATGCATCCTCTGGCTGGTGTAAAAAGTAGGCAAAAAAAGGGTCACCTCTGGGAGGAATGGAGTCAACAGAAAACTAGAATATTTATCCCAAACTTTTACCAAGTTGTTTATGCCCAAGAAATTGATTCCACAAATATTTTCTCCTGCTAATCTAAATTTAGAAATAGAGAGAAGAATGGGTCTCACCACTTTTCATTTCCATTAGACCCTGCAGACAGAGATTCCAGGAGGTTGATGTGGTAAGTAATTCTACTTTCTGCTAACACTTGTCAGATGTCCCAGGATCTCTATCTGTAGTAGTTCCAGGGATAAAAGCCAGTGAAATCTCCTGGCTGTCTCAGCAAAACTGTTGGTAAGGGGGAAATTTCCACCCCCCTCTACCTTTCTTAACTTCTTATGGCTGAACTAATTTTAAAATAAAAAAATGACCAGTTCAAAAGGAGAAAAAAATTAATATGTGCCCACAGGAGATCATAAATGATACTCGGAGAAATGATCAAACTGGCCCAGCTTTTTATACTTTGTTAGACAAAAAAAAGTTGTGAAGATTTGACAGGACAAAGAAACTAGGTTAGGGTGCTTAATAGTGAGAAATCTAAGCACAGTTTGGGCTTGGTTAGTGAATTAGTAAAAAAGTAACATGATTTGTTTGTGTAGGCTTTTCACCCCTAGAATCTTTAACTCTAATGATAAGAGTGTCTCTCTCAACACTCACTCCCCAACTCCCAAGGAAGGAGAGCACCATTTACAGGGAAGATTTATTTCCTGCATTCAAGGAGACAAAGGAGGGTCAAAATGCCCATCTTGTACAGCTGCTTGTCAAGTCGTTTTAATTTAAACTAATCAGTATAACATTGTGGGATATTTGGGGTGGCCTGCCCTGAGTCCTGTAACTAAAACTGAATAAAATAGTAAATGTCATTTATTTGATCACTTTTCAACTTTCCATAATATAGTTTTTACTATATTATCAATTTACATGAAATAATTCTTTCCATCATCAGACAGTGTGCTTCACAGGGGAAAGAACCATGTATTTATTTCTCCCTTATCTGGTACAGAGCACATGATTCATAAACATGAACTGAATTAAATTTATGAATTAAATGTTATTATAATGATCTCTTTGGCAACCTAATGATCAAAAGAGGAACAGTGATTTCACTGTTTATCATTATTATAAAATCATTTCATTCAGATTATGGTAAACAAGGAACGAACTTGAACTTGAGTGCAAAGTTGACTATGTAAAGCCATGCTCCAGTTAACTATTTTCACTTCTGACAGGATTTAATATGTCACAGAATAGAGCTGTCCTGTGTAAGAACTGAATTATTTCAATTATTGAAATAAACTTAGTGGAACACATTAGCCACTGTAGGGTAGCAGGATTTTGCCACCCCAAAATATGTCTCTTTGACATGAGGATAATTTTAGGCTGATTATTTTTAAGAAACAAAAGACTAAAGAAAAGCTTTTTACCTCCCCCTTAACTGCCTAAAATAATTTAGGTAGAAGGCTTGGTCTAGAAAGAAGAGCTATCACCTGAGACAACTATCAAATATACGGGCTAGTTGTGGTAAGCCTGTTAAAATAATCTCTGTATTTCTTTGTCTCTGCATGATGTGGCAAACATTTTTTTTTACCAAACATTTGCTCTTCCCATTTTTCCATATATTGTATTCCCCACCTTTGGAGTCCCAGACCCCTAACCCCTCCTCCTTAGCTCTGGATGGCATATAAACCTCAATTGTGATTGTCTTTGGGCCTCATATTCTTAGGAAGCCCTTGTACACACAAAATTAAATTTGATTTTATGCTGTTAATCTGTCTCCTATCAATTTAATTCTTATACCAAACAGAGAAGGGCAGAGAAGACATTTTCCCTCCCCAATACCACTAAGTGGAAAAGTTAGCTAAATAATTTTCATTACAATAATCACAGTATGTACACATGCATACACACACACACACACACACACACACACACACCTCTCGTTCTAGAATGATCTTTGACTTTAATTAACTTCCTAGATGAATCTAACAATTTATCAGTTATGTTAAACAAGTCAATTCCTTTCAAAATATAACTTTAAAAATTACATGAACAAATTTATTTATCGAATACTACATATGCACAAAAATAGGGCATGGTATAAGAAGAGATGAAATACTGCTTTTTGCAACAACATGGGTGGACCTTGAAATAATCATACTAAGAGAAATAAGCCAGACAGAGAAGATTGAAATCACACGATATCACTTATATGTGGGATGTAAACCTAAAAGCAACAAATGAATAGGACAACAATCAGAGACTCAAGGACATGGACAATGGACTAGTGGTTACCAGAGGGGAAGTGGGAGGGAGAAAATAAATAAAATGTTAAAAATAAAATAAATAAGGCATGAAAATTTTCTATAATACCACCACATTGTGATGTATCTATATCTATAATTATAATAAAAATGCAAGCATACCTATTCATTATTTGGCACTCTGATCCTTTCACTTCTTCACAAGCTACCAAATATTACAATATAGCATAATATTAAGAGCTTCGGTCTTGACATTTGATAGACTTAGTTTTGAATTTTTGGACAAGCTACTTATACTGATTATTAATTTTCTCATTTGCAATATGGAGAAATAATTAGCATTTATTTATTTTATGCCCCAAGGAGTAAATAAAATAATACAAATAAGACAAGTAGCATATAATAATAAATGATGTAGTATTTCTTATATATTACATATCTCAATTTATTTAACTAGTCCAAAGCCGATCAAACCAATATTTAAATCATTTTTAGTATTCTCAATATTTGAAACATCAGATGATATTCTTGCATGTTTATAGGTGACTACTTGTCCAATTATTTTTATAGAATGTATTATGAGGAGTAAGCTTGTCAAAAAATATGAGCATTTTTCAAGATATTTCATTTTGCTAAATTGCTCTGCAGATTGGATGTACCAATTTACACTACCACCAGCAGGGTGTGAGAGTGTTCATTTCCCACAATTTTATCACTATTGAATAGCTATTAAAAACCCTGCCAATTCTGTAAAGGGTAACTTTTATTTTATTTTGTATTTTTATTACTAGTGAGATCTATTGACCATGTGTGTTTCTTATTTTGTATCTTTCATCCATTTTTCTCCCTATATACATCTTTTATGTATTAAGTTTGTGTGCCTTTAACTTTAAATAAATTTTAAAATTTCTCTAACCTTGTTGTTTTACTTTTAATTATGCTATTTTTACTTTTAATTATGGTATTTTTCATGAACAGATATGTTACTACTTTTTTTATGCTTGTCTCAGCCTATCAATAATCAGTGTTATGGTTAGACCAGCCTTTGTGGCCCTTATTATGATTTCAAGACACCCTTTAGCAATAACCATCAAGAAACTTTGAAAAGACACAGGTTTATTACTTACAAGACCCTCAAGTTACACAGCACACCTGGGGCCACACAATGAGGTCATATAGGTAAAGAGATAGCAAGCACAGGTTTTGCTCCTTTTAGAGTTGAGAGTCTAGGGTTCTGTGGGTTCACTCATTATTGGTGAATTTAAAACATAACAACAGGAATTTAAAGCATGGGAAGAGAGAAAAAAGGACCAAAAAAGGAGGAAGAGGATAGGGAGGAGAAGGAGGAGGAAAGGAAGGAGGAGGAGCAGGAGGAAAGAAAACAAGCTGCCCAAATGTCCAGTTAATGAAATCAACCAAGATCTCTAAATAAAGGAACCTCATGGGGGTGGGGACAGGAACTGGCTCTTTATCTAGTAGTCGCTGTGGCTACTAGATAGTTATCTTTATTGGAGATAGTTATCTTTGAAGTGATGCCTCCTGGGTGATCAAAGCTTAAGTGGGATACAGAGCTTACACTGCATATGTTTGGATAATTTTTTAAAAACTCTTTGGATAATTGTATTGATATCAGAAACAGTCTAAGGATTTCCATTTGCTATAATTTTCAATATCTCCTACAAAATTTTCCTCTATATACTGAGAATACTGTAAGTTAAAACAGAAGCTACATAATATACTTGTAATTAAAACATGGCTGCCAGCTCATCATTTGTGGCATTAACACATTATCAGAGGTTAATTTAGATTCCAAGGCATAGTCTTCCAAAGAACAAGGTTTTTATCATAAAATTCATCATAATTGAGTTTGGCCCTGACAACATTGACATTTTACTTTTTAGTATAAGAGAAATAATTTTATTCCACCATCTACAATGGCATTGCCCTATGGTACACCTAAAATTATACTTTTTTTAACCGTGATTCATTCAGCCATTCTTTCAGCTATTATATACTGAGCTCCTTCTGACTCAAGCACTATGCTAGGCACTGAATCAAAGTAAGAAACAAGACAAAAAAAATCTCTGACTTTATAGAGCTAATAGTGTTTTACAAGTATATAAATTTCATAGAATGAACTTTGAAGGTTAAAAATAAAAAAAATGAAAATGTAAAACAACTCATGTTAATAAAATCTCTCATTTAAATTGCATTCACTATATATCAAGTGATATTCTACTTGTTTTATACGCATAGAAATATATATTTATTTCATCCTCTCAACAACCTTAAGAGGTAAGTAGTATTTAATAATCTCCATTTCACAGATGTGGAAACTAGAGAAATGAAGTGACTTCTTCACTGTCGTACAGCTAGAAAGCAGAGAGACTGAATTTCAGACCCAGTGAATCTGGTTCTTATGTTTACATTCTTAACCACTGCTCTAGACTACCTCTAGAATATTATGAAATTTTTCCGACTTTTATACAATATATTTTATATACTTATTTTATGACCTGTAAACATTTTAAAATTGTAAATTTTAAAATGACTTTACAATACTTCAGAGTTGATTAATATGGGACATATAAATACAATATTAATTCTCTTCATTTCCTATGCTTTGATTGAAATGATTCTCTGCTATAGCTCTTTTTAAAAGTACCTTTAATGATTTTACTTTTGAATACCTATAGCTGTCCCTTCTTATCTAGCTCTCATGTCTATAGCTTCCTTACATATTCAGAACACATATGAAAACTAGGATGTAAACAAACAAACAAACAAACAAATGTCTTCAGCAGCCAAAATAAATGTCATAAGTTTATTCATTAGGAAATATTTCAGGCTCTCACTCAGAGGTAGTTTAACTTTAGACAGAATTATAATAAGCTTTAATAAGCTTCAGCAGATAGCAAGTAGAAGGAGGTTATAAACAGGATTTTGACAGCCTGACTAGAATAAATAATACAGGAAAACCATAAATATGTCATGCAAAAAGAGTCCAAAATATTTTCTGAGGCTATTTAGTGTAGGGATTAACCATCATTGTATAATGACCAGGAAAAATTATTGAAGTCTATAATGATATCCCACAATCATTAATAAAATTGAGTTCAGTCAATTTTGTTCAAAAAGTCAGTGAACTTCCACTAACAATAATATATGATTAAAAACCAGGTGGTGATGATTACCTGATAGAAGGAGTAGTCTCATTTAAAGTCAAACATTTATATAAGGCAATATGTTAATGTTTATCGAGAGGCCTAGTATTCTCTTATGCAGTTTTCTTTAATATAAAAGTTATTAGAAAGTAAAATTTAATTTTTCTTAGTAATTTTAATGCTTTCTAGGATTTATGATTTTACTTGATACTTTTTTTTCTTCATGACTTCACTTCATGACTAAGAGGGTTTTTTTAAATAAAAAAGAAATAGCTATAAGCCTCATCTGTCGTCTTGAAGTTATCTGGTATGACAAGATCTGAAGCTATAGATTCATATATAAGACTTTGGTTGACAGAGGCTGGTTAGATATAGTTTGCTAGTAATCTTAGGCTCATGGTTGAAAATATTTTGTTGCAAACTAATTTTGGGGAAGTGTCATCACAGACTTGTATGATGCATCACCTCCTGATGATAACTTTTTGCTACAGTGCTCTCAGTCTGTAATGCTATCTCTAAATTTCCATCTCTATACATTTCCATGTATCAAAATCCTACTCATTATTATTCAAAACCCAACTTAAATGTCATTTTCTCATAGCCTTTCGTAGGCCATCCAGTGAAAGGCAAAATTGTGCTCAGACACATCTGATTTTGAATTCTGGTTCTTCTACCTACCAGTTGTGTAACATTGAACAAATGACTTTACTGCTCAGATTGTGACCATCCTGCTGAAATGTGATAAGGAAAGAATTAATTTAAAAACCTGAAAACTAGACAAAGTCTATACCTCAGTAATGTTTAACTAAAGCAAAAAGGCCTGGTTCCCAGAACCCTTAACCACCTCCTGTTAATCATGAAGTTTGTAACAATGTAACAATGAGCTTTCAATATCATGAAATTTATAACAATGTAACAATGAGCTTATACTCTAACTGCCAATTTTAACTTGTGTCGCCCTGCTTGCTTGCATGGCATGAGAAACAATCAATTGAATATAAGCTGGACATGATTCTTGTTCGGGGCTGCTCCTATCAAGGACAGCCACCGGCTAATAAACAGTCTTTGAGAGCAAACTTGGTTTGGTCTATTCAATATTGGCCACAACAAGATCTTCAATTGATTATTAGTAAAATGTAACTAATTTAGAGCCCTACCTATAGGAGTGTTGTGAGAATTCAATAAGACTGTTTCAGAAAGGTATACATAATTGATAAAAGTACTCTACATTTATACCACATTCAGTGTTCAAACTGACTAAAGGAGGCAATTCTGAGATCCAACTTCTGACGTTTATGACAAAGTAACATCGACAAGGAAGTTGGGATCTGGGCAACACCATTATGTACATTTAGTTTATATCCCAGGATGAGTTTTTATTAGAAAATGTTAGAGTAAGATTGCACAAGAATGTGCCATTTGTATTAGAATAAATAAATAGGAAGCCCATTCAATACACCTAGATCTACATGTTTACAAAGGATGGTAGAGATCATGTAAATAATGGCTGAGAAAAATGACAGAAGAAAAAGAAAACTCTTGAAAGTACAGTCTTTTCACAACCTGGCCAACATTTATGTTCACTCCATGGGTCTTTTCTACTGGTCACAATTTATATCGACTCACTTAGCACATGTGCACATAACCTTTGTTTAGTGATGATACCTAAAGAAGTAAAAGAATCTGAATTGTGTCCATCAGAGTAATATTATTGGAGGATAAATCCAAAGCACTAACAGCCCTGGGCCCCTAGGTTCAGGGAGATAAGTGCATCGACTCAGATCTTGAAGTCATAGAACCTTAATCCCAAACTTCTAAAGTTAAAATTCCTCATTCTTTCTACTACCACACATAGTCTTGTTAGAAAACTGTCCTTTCCATGACCTCTAGCTATGCTTTTTATTCAAACATCCCATTTTCTTTCAGCATTTATAGCCATACTAATACTAATAATTAACTTTGCATGGGTAGGAAGTAGATCTCTCCTATTTGATTATAATCTTCATGTAGCTTTCTTTCTTGCTATCTAACAATGCACTCTCCAGCAGTAAAGTAAAATTAAATATTAGATGGATGAAAACAACTTTTTAATGCATTTATCTACTTCTGAGCCTGTATATATAGTTAGAAGATGCATCCCATGTTAGAAAATCTCACTTTTAATTCAAAGACATTTTATCGAGTATTGTCAAGCTTTACAAGAAAAAAAATTGTCTTGCATGTGCAAACTAGAAAAGCTCTGGGTTTTCTATATCATTGACAGCATGGTTCTTGGTTCATCACAACATAAAAAAGTACATGATGCACTGGAGTGTCACTATAAAGATAATGTTATTCTTCCAATCTTATCCTGGCAACACTCGGGAATCCTATCAATGAATACAGATGCACAGAGCTAATGTAAGATTATGCCCATAAACATATTCCTGAACAGATTTTTCAACAAATCCTATAGACCTCTTTGGTTATATTCTTTAGGGTAAACTAGGATGGCTTTGAAATGTAAAGTTCCTTATGAGCGCAGTCCCCCATTTTATTCCAAGCATAATGATAATTGCTATGTCCCATTTAGCTGATATTACCAGCATGAAAGTAAACAATATATGAAATCAAAAGGCCAAATTCACAATAAAGATATAAAGATAAAACTGCTGCCGAAGAAAAAAATAAGCTGGTTTATTTTCAGCTATCTCTTTGATTCACTTTAAAACACCCTTGAATTATGAAACTTTCACAAACATAAGGTCTTCTCCTTACAAAAATGGTTGCCTTTATCATTCATGAAATAACTATTTTCTAATGGGTATACCCCTGGGTAAACCCATATCAATATAGAACATGCTATATTTTATACTGAGGTTATAACACCTGAATTGGAATAGAATTCATGGTATGCAGAAAGGTAAAATTTCCATCCTTACCTTACATTCTACACCAGCACTGTCCAATAGAATTATCATGTAAGTCACAAATTACACATACATAATTTTAAATTTTCTAGTAACTACATTACAAAAGGAAAATGAATCAAATGTAATTAATTTTACTAACATTTTATTTATCATTTCAAATATGTGATCACTTTAATATACTATCAACATAAAAAACATAAATGATTTTTTTTAAATTCTTACCCCTATATTAATTATTCAAAATCTGGTGAATAAGTTATATTTACAACTTATCTGAATTTGGACTGGCCATATTTAAAGTGCTTAATAGCCACATGATCTAGTGGCCACCATACCTGACACAATTCTACACTAAAGCATTTAGGAATCATGATCAGAAAGGAAATAATTCTGACCATCACTGCCCAATGAAAATAAGTCCCTCCCAGACACAAGAACATGTAGGTCTATGACCAAGATGCAGGAATAAGAGCTAAGAATCAGCTAAGAGTGACTATCCTGCAGAGAAAAGGCTTAGCAGAAATGCTGCATTAATGTATCTATCAATTCCTTATTCTGTACAATGGACCAACATCAAAAAAATATATATAGTTCCACAAATATAAATAGGAATGCTCCACACATTTCAATGTTTTTTTTTGGTCTCTTCCCTCAGTACAAAACTTTCTGTATCATTTTCACTTTGTTTAAGGCTTTATTTCAAATTTCCTCTTCACAATGTAATTTGTTCATTTGCTTTTTTACTAGTTGAGTTTCTCCATCAGCTCTGACTGCATGTCGTAAAACATTAATATAGTTCCAAAAGCCTTTTGCCTTTGCAGCCAAATCTGACTTTTCTCTCCCTATTGTAGCTCCTTTTCTCCCTCAATTCTTTCTTCAGTTTTGTTTTTTTTGTATATTTTTCTTTATCAAACTTCATTTAACAGAGGATTATTGGTTTGACATCCAATCAGTCTCTTTTGTGCTTCCTGTCTTCTTTTCTGTCTACACCAGGTCGAAGGAGTTTCATCTTTTGGAATTTTCACAAAGCAATTGTTTCAGCTTGGTCTTATTGGCAGAGTGTGTTTTACTCAGCAGCTGAATTTTGTGTCATACCCAGTTTAAACTAGATTACATAACAAAGATAATTTTAAAACAATAGCATTATTTTCCAAAAGTAGTATGATCCAACTTCCCAGGGATGTAGATGCTTCTTCTGTCACACATTTTGTCTTGTGATTCTGTTTGGTTTCTCACAGATGGGAAGAACTGCCTTTATAGCCTACCTCACAAGCTGTGGCTGGCAAGAGCCATTTTGAGTCTATGCTTTCTGTTTAAAGACAAAATAAAGATGGAGCTGGTTGCTGACATACAGCTGGTGTTCGTGAAGCTTTTTGTGAAAGTCTATTTAAATTCTAAAGTTGACAGCACAGTTGTTGGTTTGTCAAAGCATTGCAAAATGAAAAAACAAAGTGAAGAGAATCTAAAGATCAGGATCATATCAGGTTTTGTTCGTTCGTTTGTTTTTGTTTTAAAGTAGCTATGGACCTGAAAGTATATATTTGATTTAGTTACTTTGCCCAGGGGGAAAAACATATTAACAAAATGATAATACCAAAATGATCTTGGGACAAATATATTTTTGAGCCATCTAAGCAACAAGAAATTACAACTTGCCTTTAATCCCAAAAGTTGTGTAATTTCAGCAGTCTATGTTTGTGAAAAGTCATTTTTCCCATTACTAATTCAAGAATTGAATTAGGTAGGGTGATATTTTCCTACTTGCTGTTGCTTTAGTGTGACTTCCAATTGCTAGGAAGCCTGAACAGAATATCCTGGCTGGTCTACCGACATTATAACAGGAAAAAGGTTATGCAGTTGTTTTTATGTCTGCAGTAGAAGTCAATAAACACGAGACCTTCTTAATCCTGCTAATCAAGAAAAACATCATGTCTTCTTGACAAGATATTAGATGCATTTCATAGTTGCTGAATTCTTTTAGAGTTTGTCACAGAAGGGGAAAAATTTACTTCCAAGATAGTAAAGTTCTCTCACAGTTGGATGAGGTCACACAAAAGAAATGGACAAGGCATTTTGCTGACACTGTTGACTTTGGGCCTATGAATATTTAATGAGTAGAATAAAAATTCATAAATACATTACATCTGCTTCACTTAGACATTTCTTCAATTTTTCAGATCACAAATCTTCAGGAAAATATTCCAGCTGAGCTTTTCTATTGTGGCTACTTAATCAAAAGACCACTTAACTATGGCTGTAGTTTTAAAATAAAAATGCATTTAAATATAAACTATATTTAAATATACACTTTTTTTGTTTAGTTTTTAACAACAGTCCAAAACTGATTTTATTATGGTCACATATATAAGTTTAATATATTTTATAATATATATTAATTTACCCTTTTCATTTGTGACATTTTTAAAAGTGAAAAATTATGAAAAAAATTAACAACTGGATTTAAATTTATTTTCCACTTTCAGTCAGTGAATTTTTATTGAGGCTTACTATATGCCATGTCTAATCTCTTTCTCATTTCTGAATGGCCTTGAGTGTTAGTTAGCTCATAGGATCCAAGGATCATAAACTATAGAAAAAGCATAACAGTTTCTTCCTATTGTTGTGGGGTACAGAGCTCAAGAGGAATTTCATCCCATTGAATTTCCAGATCAACTCAAAGTAAACATATGGCACAGGATAACCAAATCTTTGTATGGCAAAATAAGAAGGATGGAGAGTCAAGATTAAAAACCAAGCTAGTCAGCCAGAAGCATGAGGGCATGAGAGATCTCCCCTGATCTGTTCCATTGAAACTAGAAAGAGCGACCTCTCAACAAATAGCACCCAACCTGCACACAAGCACATCTGAGATTTGTGCATCAAGCATTGGAAGGTGAGCTATTCTGGTGTGCAAGACAGGAAGTCACAGGAAAAGGAACAGAGCCAGGTTCTCCGGAAAGCATTCTAGAGCTCCCAGTAGGTCGAGGGGGAGGGAAACAACAAGTTCTTGGCCCTTTGAAGTTCTTCCTGAGGGGTGAGCATATTCCACACAGCTGAGCCCAGAGAGCAAGGCAGAGACTGAGTGGGGATGAGCAACAGCGGTGTCTTAGCAACTACCCTTGTCAGGCAGAAAGCTGAGTCATGGAGCCTGGCGGCTAGCCCCACCATCCCAGAGTGCACCCTTCCCCTCACCATACCCTCCCAGTGGGAGTATCGAACATTGGGGAATATCTCGCAACCAGAACTGAAACATACACAGTAGCGGGTCTCAGAGATAGGGGAGGAGATGTAGACAGAGTAGCTGAAACCTGAGCCAGCATCACTGGAAGGAAAACAGTCACGTAGGAAGCTAGCCTCTTCCAATTCACCAATCCAATCAGACTTATTCACAAGGAAACAGCCGAGCATTGCTCCTGGCCGTGGGAGCAGTACTGGGGCTTCAGAGACTGTTCAGAGGCTCGGACTCCCATCACCTTTTACATTCGCCTATAGGGTTGGAACCCTGGTACTGAGACGACCTGGTCACAGAGGAGATACACATCTCTCCAGAGAAAAAAAGGGCATTCTTAACCTCAAAGCAACTATGCAGCAGGCTTGGGTAGTGCAGGAAGCTTGGGCGCCACCTACTGGAAGTCAAAGGAAAAAACCTCTAAACCTACTATAGAGATCACTATAACAAATTTGTTTAAAAAGTGGATTACAATCCTATTAATGTTTACATGGAGAAATACTCCATCAAACATTATGAACAACTAAGATGACAAGGCAGGTCAGAAAGAAATGGAAAATTTTCCAGAAAAGAAGCTTAAAGATATAGAAATATGCAATTTAAATGACAGAGAATTCAAGATTGCACTTCTGAACAAACTCAATGAGATGCAAAAAAGTTCTCATCGACAGTTCAAAGAATTTAGAAACAATATCAACGAATAACAGGAATCCTTTACCAAGGAGACTGAAACTCTAAAAAAGAACCAAATAGAACTTCTGGAGATGAAGTACTCACTAAAATAGATGAAGAATGAAATAGCAAGCCTATGATATAGAGCTGACCAGATGGAGAAAGAATTAGTGATATCTAAGACAGAAATCTGGAAATGACACAGAAGGAAGAAAAGAGACTTGAGAGTAAAAAAAATGAAATAACTCTACAAGAACTGATACTATCAGAAAAAGGAACATAAGAATAATGGGTATACAAGAGGGAGAGGAGAGGGAAAAGGGAACAGAAAGAATATTCAAGCAGTCGATGAGAATGTCCTAAACCTATGGGAAAAACTGGATCTTTGAATCCAAGGAGCAAATAGAACACCCAATTATCTCAACCTAAAAAGGTCTTCTCCAAAACATATTATATTAAAATTATCAAAAATTAATGACAAAGAAAGAATTTTCAGGCACCCAGGAAAAAGAAGACAGGACTTCTTAGCACAAACCTTATAAGATAAAAGGGAGTAGAACCAAATATTCAATCAAAAGAAAGACATTATCAATCGAAAATAATATATCTAGCAAAGTTCTTTTTTAGATATGAAAGAGAAATAAAGATCTTTTCAGACTTACAAAAGCTGAGGGAATTTTCTACCACAAGGCCTGCGTTACAGAAAATACTGAAGGAGGTCGGTCATTCTAACTGAAACAAAAGGACAAAAAATTACATAACTATGTATAAGATGACCAACATACAGACAGAAGCAGAAAAGTGCAACACTTACTAAAAAAAGGATATTATAAGCTTAAATATTGCATAATGGTTAAAGGTAAAAAGAAACACTTTAAAAAGAGAAGACAAGAGCTACTGCAACTTAGAAAGGAACATACAACATAAAGAGGGATAATGTGAGACAACAAAAATAAAAAGAGGAGGAAGTAAAGGTCTGAATCAAGGGATGTTTGGAAACATGGCAGAGTGAGAGACATCCCAAGATCTCTCTCCTTGAAACAGCAATAAGCTGAACATCTAAAACTCAACAAAAAAACACCCAAACTGCACACCAGCACGTCTGACCATGGAATCTGCACATAAGAGCTATCACAGGTAGAACCCCAGGTGTCGGGCAGTGGACAGGGAGAAATAACGAAGCTGCCTCTTGTAGCCTCCAGAGCTCCATGCAGGAAGAGGGGAATGGGACAAGGTGCGGAAACTTCCCTGAACAACCCTGCCTGGAAGCGCTGTGAGTTCCACGCAGCCAGCTGCAGGGCTGAGTCATCAGGGCAGAAAGCAGAGAAGCAGAACGGGACTACAGAGGAACAACAGCTGATTTTTGCCAGCCACGGTTGCAAAACTGAGGCTGAACAGCAGTCCCCAATCCTCAACCATGAGGGCCCATCCCCCCATACCCCCCAAGACCAATTACCACTGAGCCCCAGGCGAATCAGAGCAAACACTGCCGAGACTGTCACTGACAATGACAGGGACTGAAACTGAGGGTAGTGAGCATGATTAAATATCTATCAGAAAATAAAAAGGCATTTTTAAAGCTTTATATAAAGCAGGGATCCAAGAGGCTTAGACACCACCTACTGGAAACCAAAAGAAAAGCGCCTTCTTTGCAACAGACTAAAGAGAGACCTTTATATAATAAATCTTTCTGGAAGAAAAGCAGAATACATTTTCATTAATGCCCAGGCAGAGAAATATTTCATTAAACACCATGAACAATAAAGATGACAAGGCATCTAAGAAAGAAAGAGAAAAATCTCCAGAAAATAAGCTTACAGACATAGAAATATGCATCTTAAATGACAGAGAATTCAGGATGGTACTTCTGAAAACACTCAGTGAGTTCCAAAATGAGCCATATTAATAATTTCAGAAATTGAAACAACAACTAGATGAGAATAGCAAGGAGATTGAAACCCTCAAAAAGAACAGAATAGATCTTCGGGAGACAACAACAACAACAACAGCAACAACACTACAAGAGTTGAAAAATGAAATAGCAAGCTTGGGAAATAGAGTCGACCAAATGGAGAAAAGGATCAGTGATATCAAAGATAGAAATTTAGAAATAAATCAGAAGGAAGAAAAAAAACAAAAAAATGAAAAATAATGAAAGAAATTAAAGAACTAGGTGATACCACCAGGAAAGGAGACATAAGAAAAATGGGCATTATTGAAGGTGAGGGAAAGAAACAGGGATTAGAAAGCATTTTCAGACAAAGAGTTGATGAGAATTTTCCAAATCTAAGGAATGAGCTGGAGCTTGGAATTCAAGAAGTCAATAGAACACCCAATTACCTCAACACAAAAAGGCCTTCACCAAGACACAATGTATTAAATCATCATAAATCAACCACAAAGACAAAAGTCTCAAGGCAGCCAGGGAGAAGAAAATGGTAACTTATAAAAGGTAAACCTATTAGATTATCCTCGGACTTCTCAGCATAGACCTTATAAGCCAGAAAAGAATAGAATCAAATATTTAAACTATTAAGTGAAAGGAACTACCAGCCTAGAATACTGTATCCAGCTAACCTCTCCTTTAGATATGAAAGAAAAATTAAGACTTTTCCAGACATACAAAAATTGAGGGAATTCTCCACTATGAAGCCTGCCCTATGGGAAATACTGAAAGGGGACAGTTCACCTAAAACAAAATAACAACAACAAAAATACATAATTAGGAGTAAAGTGACTTTCGGGCAAATAGAAGCAGAGGAGTGCAATCCTTATTAAGAACAGGTCATTATAAGCTTAAATAATAAGAAGAGAATTGTTATAACAAGATAGTAATGAACATTCAGCATACATAGGGACCAATTGAGATAACAATGACTGAAAAAGGGGGATTCAAAGATCCAAACTCACAAAAGGGAATGGAGATAAGGCATGTGCAGAAGAAAATGGACAATGGAATGTATATAACTATACTTTACATATTCATAATAGTAACCACATGCCAAAGATTCAGAACCAAAGTATATAACATAAAACAAGAAGAACCAGAGGCAAAACCCACAAAAGCCAACCAAAATAAAGAAAACAGAAACACAAGGACAAGGGAGCAATAGAAACACCGAGCTACAAAGCAAGCAAAATATAAAATGGCTATAAGAAGACCTCAAATTTCAGTAATCACCCTAAAGGTATATGGACTTGCTGGAGCCAGCCGACTAAGATCGAACAGTTCTCGAGAGAGGGAGTGAGGATTAAGAAAAGAAAGAAAAAAGAGAGAGTGACAAAAGATAGAAGATAGAGTCGGGAGGGCTAACAGTGAATACTGCACCCTGAGTTTATTAAGAACAGTATATTTATATCCTAGGATGTGCATGGGAAGCAACACCCACAGATATGCAAACAATTTCAGTAACGAGCTTATCCATTAAGCCGACTTTCCTCCTTCAGTAACGAGCTTACCTGCCCTGCAAACTTCTAGCTTGCAGGCAACTTTAACCCTTTCTGTAGGGCATTCAGCAAGAATGGCTCCCAACATGGACTGAACTCACCAATAAAAAAGCACATAGTTGCAGAATGGATCAAAAAACAAAACCCAAACATATGCTGCCGCCAGGAAACACATCTCAGCTCCAAAGGCAAATATAGACTCAAAGTGAAAGGGTGGAAAATGATATTTCAAGCAAATGGCATTCACAGAAAAGTGGGAGTAGTGATACTAATATCAGATGAAATAGACTTCGAAATGAAAAAGATAAAGAAAGATACTGAGGGACATTTCATATTGATAAAGGGAATCATGCACCAAGAATATATAATACTTTTTAATATCTATACTCCCATTCAAGGAGCCCTGAAATATGTAAAGCAATTAATAACAGAACTAAAGGGAGAAACAGACCAAAACACGATTGTAGTAGGGGACCTAAATACCCCACTGTTGGATATGGACAGATTATCCAAACAGAAAATCAATAAGGAAATATTATTCTTAAATGACACATTAGTCCAACTGGACATAATTGACATTTACAGAACCTTCCATCCTAAAACAGCTGCTTACATATTCTTCTCTAGTTCACAAAGGACATTCTCAAGAATCACTGGGACACACTGGGACACAGAGCTAGCCTCAACAAATATAACAAATATAAGAGGGTTGCAATCATACCAATCAGATTCTCTGATCATAATGCTTTGAAACTAAAGAACAACTAAAAAAATAAATTAAGAAGAACCACAAATACATGGAGATTAAACAACATGTTACTGAAGAATAACTAGGTCAAAGAAGAAATAAAAAGAGAGATCAAGAGATACATAGAAATGAATGATAATGATAGTACAACATATCAAAACTTATTGGATATGGCAAAAGTGCTCATAAGAGGAAAGTTCATATCATTACAGGCCTATCTCCAAAAACAAGAATGAGTTCAAATAAATAACTTAATGCTTCATCTTAAAAAACTAGAAAAGGTAGAACAAATGAGGCCTAAAGTCAGCAGAAGTACAGAAATAATAAAAAATAGAGCATAAATAAATGAAATTGAAAACAAACAAACAAAAAGAATAGAAAAATAAATGCAACAAAGAGCTTTTTCTTTGAGAATGTTAATGAAATTGGCAAACCCCTGGCTAGACTCACTAAAGAAAAAAGAGAAAGAACACAAATAAACAAAATCAGTGATGAAAGAGGGGAAATTAAGACTGACCACAGAAATACAAAGGATCTTACAAGAATACTATGAAAAAGTATATAATAAAAAATTTAATAACCTAGAAGAAATGGACCAGTACTTAGAAAAATACAATTTTCTTAGACTGAATCAGGAAAATATGAAAAATCTAAATAGACCAATCAGTAGTAATTGAAACAATCATTGAAAACCTACCAAAAAGTAAAAGTCCAGGACCAGATGGCTTCAGCAGTGAATTTTATCAAACATTCAAAGATTTAATACCTTTTCTCCTCAAACTCTTCCAAAAAAAAATCAGAGGTGCCAATACTTATCAACTCATTTTATGAGGCCAAAATTACCCTGATACCAAAACCTGGTACAGATAATACACAAAAAAGGAATACTACAAATATTTATCATGGACAAAGATACAAAAATCTTAAATAAGATACTAGCGAACCGAATACAGCAACATATTAAAAAGATTATACACATGATCCAGTGGGCTTCATGCCAGGGGTAATGGGATGGTTCAACATATGCAAATCAATTAATGTGATACACTACATAAACAAATTAAAAATAAGAATCATGTGATCATATCAATAGATGCAGAAAAAGCCTTCTACAATATACAACACCCATTTATGATCAAACACTTAACGAAAATGGTACAGAAGGGAAGTACCATAACATAATAAAGGCCATCTATGACAAAATCTCAGCCAACATTATACTTAATGGTGAAAACTAAAAATCTTCCAAGATCAGGAACAAGGCAAGGCTGTCCACTATCACCGGTGTTATTCAGTGTAACATTGGAGGTCCTAGCGAGTGCAATCATAAAAAAAAAAAAAAGATATAAAAGATGTCCAAATAGGAAATGAAGAAGTCACTGATACTATTGTGTATGACATGATTCTCTGCATAGAAAACCCTAAAGACTCCACAAGAATACCAATAGAAACAATAAGCAAATACAGTAAATTCTATGAATACAAAATTAATGTTCAAAAATTCATAGCTTTCCTATACTCTAATAATGAAGCATCAGAAAAAGAAATGGAAAACAATAATTCCTTTTGCAATTGCAACAAAAAGAATAAAATACCTAGGAATAAATTTAACGAAACAAGTTTAAGACCTATATAGTGAAAACTACAAGGCCCTATTAAAAGAAATTGAAGAAGATACAAAGAAATGGAAAGATATTTTGTGTTCTTGGATTAGAAGAATCAACATATTTAAAATGACCATATTACCTAAAGCATTATACAGATTTAATGAAATCCCTATCAAAATCTCAGCAGCATTTTTTAAAGAAATGGAACAAAAAATCATCAGTTTTGTATGGAAGCACAAAAGACTCCAAACTGCCAAAGCCATCCTGAGAAAAAGAATGAGGTTGGAGGCATCACTCTTCTTAAGTTCAAATTATCCTACAAAGCTACAGTAATCAAAACGGCATGGCATTGGCAGCAAAACAGACACACGGACCTGTGGAACAGAATCAACAGTCCAGAAGTAAACCCATATTTATATGGGCAAAAAAGCCAAAAACATACAGTGAAGAAAGTAAGGCCTCTTTAATAAATGGTGCTGGGAAAACTGGAAGGCCACCTGCAAAAGAAAATGACACTAGACTGTTGTCTATCACCACACACCAAAATTAACTAAAAAATGTTCTAAGGACATAAATATAAGACCTGATACAATAAAATGTATAGAAGAAAACATAGAAACTAAACTTAAGAACCTTGGAATTAAAGAGGATTTTATGAATTTGACCTCAAAAGCAAGGAAGTAAAAGCTAAAATAAAAGAATGGGACTACATCAAACTAAAAAGCTTCTGCACAACAGAAGAAATTATCAATGAAGTAAAGAGAGAACCATCTGAATGGAAAAATATATTTGCAAGCAACACCTCTAATGAGGGCCTAATATCAAAAATATACAAAGCACTCATATAACTCAATAACAACAGAAAAAAATCAAATGATCCAATCAAAAAATGGGCAGTGGACCTGAACAAACACTTCTCCCTAGAGGACATACACATGGCCAAGAAATATATGAAAAGATGTTCATCATCACTAGCTATGAGGGAAATATAAATCAAAACCACAATGAGATACCATCTCACACTTGTTAGAATAGCTATAATTAACAGAACAAGTAATAACAAATGTTGGAGAGGAAGTGGCGGAGAAAAAAGAACTCTCATAGGCTGCTAGTGGGACTGAAAATTGGTACAGCCTCTGTGAAAAACAGTATGGAGGTTCTAAAAAACTAAGAATTGATCTACCATGTGATCCCTCTACTCGGTACTTACCCTAAAGTTTTGAAAACCCACATCCAAAAAGATATTTGCACACCAATATTCATAGTAGCATTATTCACAGTGGCCAGGACATGGAAGCAACCAAAGTGTCCTATGATAGATGATTGGCTAAAGAAGCTGTGGTACATATATACAATGGAATATTACTCAGCCATAAGAAGAGGTGAAATACTACCACTTGTGACAACATGGATGGACCTCAAGATAATCATATTAAACAAAATAAGCCATACTGAAAAGTAGAAAATCACATGATATCACTTATACATGAGATATAAACCTAAAAGCAACAAATGAGCACGACAAACAAAGACTCATGGACATAGACTATAGACTAGTGGTTACTAGTGGGGTGGGAGAGGAGGGGGGAGGTAGATGAGGTAAAGGGGATCAAATATAGGGTTTAGGGGATGGGTGAAGTGTGTAAAGCAGATCAAATATATAGTAACTAAAAGAACCTGGACTCTGAATAGTAAACACACAATAGAATATACAGATGTCAAATGAGATTGTACACCTGAAAATGATATGATTGTGTTAACCAATGTTAACCCAATAAACTTAATTTAAAAATATAAAAATAAATAAATAAAAGATAGATTGAAGCAAGTCCATGAATTGTTTAGAATACCATGTTATTGGATACTAAACTGATACCAAGTCTCTTTTAGCATACATAAAGTGCTTTTATCTGAGTTCAATATAAGTGGAGGAAATAGAACAGAGTGGTCCTCTATGCTTCATTTGAGATACACAAAGTATGCTAGGAAACCCAGGATAGATAAATCTGGAAGTAAAACTTTCAAGACCGGAATATGTACCATCGTTGATGGTTGGGGAAACCTATACGAGGTGATCTGTTTGTCCAGGGGAGAGTTGAGAAATAGTTAGTGGCTGTTTTATGATCCATTGTAAAACAGCTCACAAGATTACTGGTCCAATAATATAAATAAGTGGTACCTATGGTCATAGGTGTGGCTGCGTACAAATTAAAATAAAGTAAGCAAAATAAGTAAGAAGGCAGTGTTCGAGTGATGCTAATTGTAAAGTAATAAGTTCATGGTGTCTTCATACATTCCACATGTTTTACTTTAGGATTTTCATAAAGCAAATACTCTTTTGGGACAATTAACAGTAGGCATAATCATGACAACAGTGGCACATTTGGTTGTTGTCTTTGAAGGTTTTCTAATATATTTAAAAATCACTTTCCCATTCTTTGTGCACCACACAATCTACAATACTTGAGACCTATCAGATTGAGGCCCATGATCAAAAACTCATTTAATGCAGCACACAGATACATTTAAATGTAGGTGTGTACAGATACATAAACACTGATTCACAGACACACACATATTGTTCTCATATTCAATCTCAGAAGACCATTTCTCACTTAAACATTTTCTGATTTTTGCTTTAATCTTCCTATAACTGGAAAATATGTAACCTTTTATAAAAAACTATCTCACATGACTGCTGTGAATGTTAACTGTGTATCTGTAAAGTACCTATCACAGAGTGAGGATTTTATTGGTGTTGGCTCCTTTCTTGCTCTTATGCCTTAGATACGTAAATTGCCAATAATAAACTAAGGGTTTAAGAGACAGACATTCATCAAGCATATATTATAGTGGGGAGGAATGATAGTAAGAGAGATGAAAATAAGTGAAAAACAAAATCTAATAAGACCTGCTTTCCAAGAGGTTTTAGTCTTGTAAACGACATATTAACAGAGTATATGTTGGCAATTGCCCAGCATCTGAATTTAATGTGACATATCTGTGGGTTTAGGCATTTGATATCCTAAATAAACTCCTTGACGATTTTTCAAAAATTATTTAGATGTTTACATTGCTTTTATTAAATAGATGAATTTATTTAAATTAGTTTCAAATATATAGTACATTGATTAGACATCTATAATGTTTATAAAACGATCCCCCCAATTGCTCCCTCCCTCTCCTGGCCCTCCACCTAGCCATCATTATTACTGCTGACTGCATTCCCTCTGCTGTGCTCCCCATGCCCAACTATCAACTACTAATTTGTACTTCTTTAACCCTTCACTCCATTCTCCCAGCCTCCCAAACCTCCTTCTCTCTGTTCATCACCAAATTGTCCACTATATTTGTGAGTCTGTTTTTGATTAGTTTGTTCTTTTTGTTCCTTAGATACCAAATGTAAGTGAAATCATATGGTATTTATCTTTCTCTGGATGACTTACTCCACATTGTTTTGATAGAAGTGTAAATACATGCATTTTCAAGAAATCTGTACTATTTACAAATACCCGTTAACCAATGGAGGTAATGCTAATCTGTCAAAGTGTTTCTCTAATAGGTTATCCTTGTATATCAGAATATGTGTGAAAGAAACTTCCATTTATAAGCATTTATAACTATTTGGCATTGTTTATTAAACACCTACTATATGTGCTACCCATATGCTAGGTGTTAGGAATCTAACATTGAACAAAACAGACATAGCCCTGTACTCCAGGATCCCAGTCATTTGTGACATGTATCTGTGAAGTTGTGGATAGTTCCCATGTCAGTCATGTCCTTCCCATTAAATTTCTATGATGTCATCAGAAACTTCTGTTTTGGGAATGTTGTGACCATAACAGCCATATTGGCCTCCCTAATATGCATGTATTATAGAATCTTTTAAACAATCCTTTGAGAGTGGCATCATTATCCCCATTTTAAATATAAGGAACTGAGGCTTCAAGACATCCCATGATATGCACAAAACTTCAAAGCTTGTAACTAGTAGATCTTGTTTTTAACTTAAACTACAACTTGTTTTTTAAGGGGGAATCCAGGTTTTATGGGGCCTGAATCTTACATAATCAGTGGTTCTCCTTAGGGGGGAAAACAAGAACACAAATGGAAAATTAAGTATGAATATGGCTATTTATTGAGAATGAGAAAATTACCAAAGCTTAAAATTTCAAAATATTATTAGGCTATTTACTAGAAATGCTTGCATGGAAATGTTTCTTGATTGCAACTTGAATTCCTCTTCCAGTGCTGAACACTCTATAACAACCAACATATCCAGAGCAAACAGGATCCAGACCATGTGAGAGGCCCTGAAACTAAGTCCTATATGCTTCAGAGTAAACCCATCTCTGTTCTCATTCAAGACACTGACGACTGAGAGAGGATATGGACACTGCATTTAATTCATCTTCAGCTTGCAAATACTCTAATTAGGTAAAGCAGCCATTCCCTAAGGCCCACAGCTCACTGGAACATTCATTATATGCACTAAGCATCTGAAAATCCTCAATTCACTATCCAGATAAAGATAACACAAGTTCCCATCCCAACCTCCCCCCGCCATGTGCATACACACATGTCAAATCGAATGCTGGCCACATGTTTTAGCATAACCCTATTATTACCTGTGATTCTGTTTTGACTATGGAAGCAACAATATTAATAGCATATATGGATACTGAAAATCAAATGAAAACTGGATTCATTTTACACAAAGCAGAATGGCTCCAACAGTATTTTTGTTGCATACTGACCTCTCTGATCTTAGAGGTCATATGCATATGTTGCATTTTATCTACTAATGCTCCTTTAATTTGGGCTGAGTTCACAAGAATTCTCTAATAGATTTAATGGGATTATTATAACACTGGTAAGATCTGTAAAAGGATCTTCTAACAGTATTACAAGATAAATCTTTTTTTAAAAAATCCTAAAACTACGCTTATAAGGAATGTCAATTATATAAGCAGAGCCAATTGTGTATTTTGGAGTGATATGGGCAGGGCAAGAATTCAGGCTAGCTCTTTATTTTATATGAGAACAATTTATTCCATACTGAAGTTTAGTTTTCTCTCAAAGTTGCACAGAAGGTCTCTCTTTGGTGGGATAAAAAAATAAAATTTAAAAAAAAGGTTTCATAAAGTGTCCCTGAAAACCACTTTTTTTTTTTTGCTGCACAACTAGTTTGATTTAAATGTGGTTCTCTGATTTAGATGTGGTTCTAAAATTTAAACATGACTTAGAATGACCTAGAGAGCTAGGGTAATCTTGGGGGAGAGCTAGGAATTAGAATTACAATGCAGGTAGTAGTATATCCCACTTCTAGAAGCACTGTTTGACTAGAGGATCTCTCTAACTGAAGGAGTCCTACAGTAAATACTTTTTAATATAGTCTTATTGTACACTCTACTTCTCTCCACAAAATGCAACCTCTTTGGTAGGTATGTTCTGTATAATTTGGTTTTCATTGTATTGCTCTTAAGCCAACTCTTCGCATATCAAAGCTTTGTATATTCAGTTACTAAGAGGATCATCCATAAATTTGAAACAGAAGGTTATTCTAATGCCATACAGATATAAGACTCAGAATTGGGCCCAGAAATCTTAAACAATTTATTGTTAATATTTCTTAAAACATCCAGTATCCTCTCTCCCAAACCTGTCCCTTGCCCTATTTTGTTTCTTTTTTTTTAAATGTAGACTAATAAAACCTTTGCTATTATAAGTTTGTTGTAACAGTTTCTCAGATGCATTAACAAACAAGTGGACCTTGAAACATAATATCTTGAATTGAATCATTTATGTGCTGATCTCTTGGATCTCAAAATAAATCAGAGTAATTTCACAAATTATTATGGCTACCTTTTCAAATAAAATGCAATGTGACTGAAATTCCACAGAAAATACAGGATATGTTCCAAATGCTTTTGGTGAGAACTGTTGCAAAGGAAAGAGATGTCTGAGTAATATTTGTTATATTTATATGCATCTGCCAATGACATTTGATCAATAGTGTAGATTCTATCAGGTTTGCTTACAATGCAATAAACTGCTTTGTCTCCACCAAAATAAATAAGTTGCACTTCTTGAAAATAGTGTTCTTGAGAGTCTCTGCACCTAATACCATTCTGGGGAACTACCCACAGTAGTTTTGTAATTCTGCTTTTTAGTAACAAATGATACACTTTGAGGAAAAGTGGTTGGCCCCAGGAAGGCAAAGATGAAACAGTGGGTCATTTCAAAAAGTGTACACAACAGCTTCCAGACTAACAATGCTGAAATTCCAGCAGCTGAGGAGCACATTATCTACTGGGATATTACAAATGGTGTAATATATGTTCAATAACTTTAGAGGTTGTAAAATGTAGTGGATAAGCAATTCCCCCTCTGACTACAAATGACTAGAATTGACTCAAAGAATCTATAAAATAGGGAAATATATAACAGGATTATTGTGAAGGTTAAAGGTGATAGTGTATGAAAGGCTCTATCAAAGGACCTGACACATAGTAAGCTTCTCCTTGAGATCAGCTCTCTTTATCAACATTGTGTGAGCAAGCTTTATGTTCTCAGTCAGATACATTTTTGATGATGTGGTGTAATGTTCTGTTTTATCTATTAGAGGGATTATTTTATTTTAACTTATCAGTTGAAGGTCTTGGCAATATCTTTTGAGTTTTAGGGATGAAGCACATAGCATTCCTTGAGAAACTGATATCACTCATAATGTAAAGGCCTTCAAAGACATTTCTAAGATGAGAGAGGAACAAAGATGAGAAACTTTTCATATAACATATACAGATTTATTATATAATGGCAACAATTAAGACAGTATGAAACCAATACAAGGATAGGCAAAATAGGGAAATAGAACAGAATGGAAAGCCCAGAATCAGATTTAGACAGTTTTGTGAACTTGGTAAAAAACAAACAAACAAACAAACAGCTGATTTTCCACATCAGGAAAAAAATCAGCACCCCTTGTGAAAAGTATAAATTCTAGAGTGATTAAAGACCATATAAGAAAAAAAGATTTTAAACAAATAAATGAGAATATGAAACATAAATTTATGTCTTTAGAATAATAAATAAATTCTTAAAACAAGACCATACCCCCAAAATATATCATAAACAAAGTTAAAGATGATCACAGACTGAGAGAAGATATTTGCAGTATGTATAATCAAATTATTAGTATTTAAACTATACAAAGAACAAATCAGAATCCAACAAGATAAGCAACATAAATTGACAACAGATATAAACAGTTGAAAATAGAATAAAAATTGTTAAATATATAAGAGATTCTCAATCTTGTAATAATTAAGTAAATAGAAAGTGAAAAATAAAAATGAGAATCTCACTCTCATTAGATTAGATTAGGTTAGATTAGATTAGATTAAAATTGGACTCCAATAATTTTCAAAAGTTGTTAGAAAATGATAACTGTCAAATGATGCTATTAGGAATATAAACTGGTAAAGGCTATTTGGAAAATAATTTTCAGTAGCTAGTAACATTTAAAGACAAATACTGTATAACCTTACTTATATGTGGAATCTTAAAAGAACACAAAAAATAAACAAAAGAAACAAAATATTGAAAAGTACACACCCACTAAGAACTCCACTTCTAATTACATACCTCAATGAAATCACTCTAGCTTATATACAAAAGATGATGAAGGTGATGATACAAAGGCATTAATTGCAATCTTGTTCATGTTAGTGAAAACTAAAAACCATTGATAGGAAAATAATAAATTATCATATATATGTACAAATAAGATGAATGAACAAGGTCTGTATGTATTAACAAAAATAAGTGATAAAAACAATGTGCAAGAAGGAAAATTTCAGAAAAATAAATTGTTTGATACACAGTCTGTAAATTGAAAAAAATAAAAAAAAATAAAAACACATGCAATAAAAGAATACTCCACATGGACAAATCATGATATTGGCTGTCTATGGGGGAAAAAAGGAGAAAAAGAATTAGACTGGAGCAGGAAATAAGTAACATTCTCTTTTATCTTTATTTTTTTAAATGAATCTCTTTCCTTTTTCCTATATGTATACCTTAAGTCTCAACATTTTCCTTCTGAAAAGTCACATGATGTTTCCCATTTTTTATATAAAAACCCAGATTTTTTCATGTGACATAAACAACCACCCGTGATTTGGATCTTAACATTTTTCAGCTTCCTGCCACATCATTTTTCAATCACGATATACATGTCTCTTCTACAAAGTGACACTTGCATTTCTCCCCAGTATCTTGGATGTTCTACACATCCAGGACATTGGACATGTTATTCTCTAGGCCTAAAACATTTTCACTTCCTACCTCCAAAATTCTTTGACTTCTAAAACCTTCTCATTTTTCAGATCTCAGATCAGCTCTCATCTTCTACAAGAAATCTCCCCTTCTCCCCCAATTCTCAATATTCGCACTGTTTTTTCTCTTCTCTGTGCTACACTGGTTTACAGTGCTTCCCATGGAATCACTGATCAAGTTGACTTGTCTTTTATTATTTATTCATCTGACTCTTCCTAGTAGGCTCTGTGCTAAATCCCATGAAAGCAGAGATTGCTTGTGATTCATGTGCTAAGATGTCCCCAATATTTAGGACAGTACCTGCCACATAGTAAGGACTCAGTGAAAATATATTGACTGAAATAATAATAAGGACTGTTAGGTACATTTTTGTCTTTTAGGACAAATCTCAAAAATAAATGAAAAACTTGCCTTTACAATTAACATCTACTTTGAGGGGAAACATTTTTATATGCATAATTTCTGGTAGGGTTATTAAATAACTGGTCTTATTTCTTTCCAGACAAGTTTTGTATTTCTGACGAGAACAAAATTGCTGTGAGGATGTTGCAAAAAGTGTGAGTGTCTGCAGCTGCCAGAAACTGCCTTTTGAAAAAGTAATCACCACAGCAAATGTGTGTTTTCTCATAATGTATATTTTTGATGTGTGTATGTGTGCACGATATGTTTTAAATTCCATAAAAGATAAGAAAAATGCAGTCTGACAAAAGTTCTCATTGCATTTTAATTAGGTTTTTCATGTTATAACCTCAAGAAGGTTTGTAGAAGCTTTTTCCTAAAATGAGGGGAAAAGTAGCAAATATTCAGGTAAAAGTTTAGACTTGGCAATTAAACTGTAGTCAGGTGTCCATCGAAACAAAAAATAATTTAGATGATTAAGTACAGTTCTATTTAAAATAGTCAAATTTTTATAAATGTCTCCAAGAGGTTTCAAAAATGCAGCACTATTTGCATATTTCGAGCTGAACATTTTGTAATATATTAATTGTATATTAGAAATGTATCAACCGGAAAAGTGAAGGGTCAAAAGACCTCATGCTTTCTTCTTAACTATCACTAAATTTTCTGCCTTTCAAATATTTACAAATATATATGTATATATATGTATATATATATATATACGTATATATATATATCTTAGTCTATCTCAGATAGTGTATCATTACTCAATATTGTTAAGATGTCAATTATTCACAAATTAATATGTAGATTTAAAGCAATCTCAATCAAATTTTTAGCAGGCATTTTGTGGAAACTAGCAATTTCTAAAATTCATAGGCTAATGTAAGTATCTATAAATACAAAAACAATTTGAAAAAATGAATGTGCACTATATTATATATTTCTTTCTTATATATTATAGATTGTTTGTCTCACCCCCAGCCTAAACATTTAAGCTATAAGACAGATTTTTTGCCTGTTTTGTTCAGTACTATACCCCAAACAACAAGAAGCTGCCATATAGTAGCTTCTTGATATTTGCTGAATGAATGAATGAGTGAAAGGATAAAATATAGAGCCATAAGAGCATATATATATATTAACTTGATCTATGAGAGAAGTGACATTAAACTTGAGCAGGGAAAAGATGGCCACCAAGAAATGATGCTGGGAAAATTGGTTATTCATATGAGAAAAATGAAAATTAGATTCACACCATGCATAAGAATCAGTTCCACATCAGTTAAGGAAGTAAAGGGAAACACAAAACTGTGAAACTCTTAAAAGAGAATATTTTAGAATAACCTTAGGACCTTAAGAAAGAGAAAGATTTCTTAGATAAGATACAAAAAAATATAAACTATAAAGGAAGAGAAGAAGGAATTTTGACAAAATTCAAGTAAAAATATCTAACATATAAAGGAGGAGTAAAGCCAAAGTGGGATACTATATCCACAACAGTTTCTGTCCAAAATATAGGCTCTAGGTGCTAGGTGCCAGGGACAGGAGAATTGACAAATAAGATTGGCTATTAAAAAAAAAGGTTATCCTCAATTTTGTTAAGAATTGACACAAAAAAAGGGGCCTCTCTGAGAGAGGCAGTATAAATGTAAATTGGTGTAATCACCTTAGAAAATAATTTGCAATACCTAGAGTATAATGTGACTCAGCAATTCTATTTCTAGATGAATATAGGAAATTCTTGTGCACATGACCAAGGAGACATGGAGTTGGCTCTTTGTTGCAATATTGTTTCAAATGGGGAAAATCAAAAGCAATATGTCCATAGCTAGGAATGCTGAAGAATAATAAATCATAGTATATTTATAAATTGAACTATTCATCAATGTTTAAAGGGAATAAATTAGGTCTACATCTATTCACTTGGATAAATTCAGGAAACAGTGTTAAATGAGAGAATATTAAAGAATATGTATAGTGTAAAATAATTTCTGTACATCTTGAAAATACAAAACATCTTGAATACATAAATATCTGGGAAAATTGTAAAATTATGTGTGTGAGAGAGATATACATCAACTTCTAAACAGTTACTTTTAATAAGAAAAAAACTTGATCGGAAAGGCATACAAAGTAGACACAAACTGCATGAGTAATATTTTGTTGGTTCAAGAAAAACAGATTTGGTGCAGATATGGTTTTTCTACTGTCTTAAATTTAGGTTCTTATATTTGTACTTTGTAGACAAGCAGTATAGCACAGAGGATAAAATTGTGGGCTGTGGAACTGGACTGTTAAGAGATAGAATCTCAGCTGCACCTTTTATTGTCTGTGTGGTCTTTTGGCATTTTACCTACTCTCTGATCCTTGCTTCCTCATCTGTAGTAACACATACCTCATGAGTCTGTTCTTAGAGTTGTCTAAATTAATGCATGTAAAGAACTTAACAACAGTGCACAACACAAAGTAAGTGTTGTCTATTATTACTATTTTTATTATGCTTGCAATATTTCATATTACACAAAGGGAGAAAGCACAATAAACAACTTTGCAGTCAAAAAGATGATCTATTAGTTACAACCTCAAAGAATTACGGAAAGACTATATTGCAATAATAAAGTGTTAATTGTCATGATAGAGGCTGGTCTCTATTGGGGGACAGAGAAGCATAAAAGCATAAAAAAGGCATGCAGATGGTTAAAAGTTCAGGGAAGTTTTAAAAAGTCCTTTTTAAAGGAATTGATCACATTGTTGAGACTTGAAACCCATAAAAAGTACACTACTCTGGTAAGGTTTAAACCATTGTTTTAGTGGCAAAATTCCTCAATGCTTTTTAGTTACTTTAAGTTCATCAATACAACACCAACATGCAGTTCCTATTTATTTTCTCAACAACTTCATTGGTCCACCTAGAAGTCTAAAGTGACATCTGCCGCTAATGTTTTTTTGGGGGAAAGGAAAGATATAGAACAAAGATGTCAATGCAAGAACTGACAGTTTGTCAAGGCAAAGGCAAAATATTGGAAAGGCATTCAGTAAGGCCTCTATCCCGTTAGTGAAAAGGCCTCAGCTAGAAACATACTGAAAACTTTTAAGTAATGATCAAAGCAACCATGGGAACAGAATGACATTTATTTAAAAGGAGAATTACAAACACATAATCTTGAGCTGTTTGTAACAGACGAGGATCTTGATCAAAATTCTCAAAGCAATAAGCATTACGCTGACTTTGCTGGCATGGAGAACAGAGAACAGTTTTGCAGAAATAAAAAATATAGTCCAGCTGCTAACTTTATTTTTCATTCCTCTTGATTCCATATTCTTATTCCTCAAATTTAATTTATGCTTTGAAAATAAATTGAATAAAGCAAAAAACAGTCCATTTTTTGAGAGCAGTGACTACCAACTACAAATCTGGAAAACCAAACCCTTTGGATGTGCATAAGTCATCTACGTGTGAGAAAGATGCTTCTTGATTATACAGCCAGCATTCTATTGTTTTCTTAAAGTTGGGTTATGAACGATTTTTTGGCATGCAAAATCTCAGTTACCACTGAAAGAATGTCCCAGATAAAGGATAGGCTCCCAAGCCAGCCAACAAAAAACAAAATACCTCCTTAATGAATGAAATAAACCATAATTTATAAACTTCTTATGGATGGGATGTTATAGTGAAAAGGAAGTTACACTTAGAGTCAGGAGACTAAGATTCAAATCCTGGATCTTTATAATACTGACAACTACCAATTCTTTTATGTGGAAAAGTATCCAGGAAATTGCACAAGCCCAGTTTTCTCCTCCCATTGTTTGTAAACACAGTCAAGATCTAAAATGAACTTAAGTATAGCATTAATGAGGACTGTGACTGGCTGGGAGAAAGAGTTAAGGGAGAAAAAGGGAGGTTGGCAACTATGCATGAGCAATACTAAGGCAGTAGCAGGGTTTATATTATGGCTTCATCACTAACCAGCTTGGTGACACTGGACTAGTCAATGAATGTTTCAAAGCTTCAATTTCCTCATATGATACAGGTTTTATAACAGTACCTATCTCAAAGATTTAGATTAAATGAGAAAATATATGTAAACTGCTGAACATAGTGCCTAGAAAATAGTAATTATCTGTTTATATTATTTATTGTCATCAAATAATCCATATTACACTTTATTAATATTAATGAGCATAGTTTAATAAAAATTTTAGCATAATCAAAAGGAAATAACTACCAAAGCTTCCCATTTTGGCACAGGTTGTCTGTAGAAGTTTTTGTCTCTCTTCATTTAGTCCCTAGGGAAATCAATAATTTTGATAGTTCCTGACAAGCCAGTTACAACATGACTATATTTAAATAACCTATCTCCCAAAATTTGATAAGCATCTTACCCTTTCTCTGGTACTTGGAAGTCTCTGGGATTTGGAAATCTCTAGTGCTCCCAGAATTCACAGTTCTGGAATGAAAGGGTCAAAATGATACAGGTCTCACTACAAAATGTCAGGGTCAGCAAGAAAGCTTAGATCAATGCTATTTCTTGATTGGTCAGTTTCTATGGTGCAGCACTGCCTTTGGATACAGGTTTATATTTTCATAATTTAAAATAAATATTGAGGGTTTCAGGTTTAAAATGGTAAATGTTCAGCAGCCCATGATGCAACTTTTTTAATCTCACAAAAAGTCACAGAAGATGAACTCTCACAATATCATTAAGTTCTAGGAATTATACTTGACATATGGAGAAAATCCAGAAAAAATTTTCAGTAACTCCTAAACTACATTGAAGAAGGTAATTGTGAAACTCGACAAGTAACCCCTACAATCTCCTGATAAACTGATGCAGATATCCCCTGGTATCTAAAAGTAGAGCATTCCTATGAAACTTTTCATAAGACATAAAATAAAGAAACTATTGCCATTAGTTTATATGGAAAAAATTTTGAGTGTTCCCAGACCCCCAAAATAACCTACTAATTCATACCAAATACATCTAATTATGTCCAATTTTACGCTAACCTTAACACCATTACAAGCTCTCTTAGGCTTTTCCAAAACTTCAGGAAACATCTTGCTACTGGTTATAAAATTAATTGAGATAAAGCACAGATGGTCACAGACATGGTTCAAAATCATGAAAGTTTGATGCTGAGATGCTGAGTGTGGTTCTGGAGGAGGAGCTTGGCAACACCAATCTCTCTGCTGGGGGTGTGTGCTGCCTCTGACAGTTCACTGCAAAACAAACCTTGAATCTTATTTTTGCTGTTCAGCTTTTTCCATAAAATCAAAAGTCCTCTTTGGATTTCTTTTGGTTAACAAAAACAGGTGCTAATGTAGGTCTTTTGTAAAAGCAAAGTGGCGTTAACGCGAACTTTCCAAAAGCGGGAGATAACTTGTACTCTATTACCTTTTTACCAATAAGGAAATAAGTTCAGAGAGGTGAAATAACTTGCCCAAAGTCACACAGCCACTTGATGGCAAACCCACCTTTTCCAACCCTGAGACATTTACTGACTTCTAAACAATTATACTTAAATTTCTACCTGGATATCTAAAAGCATCTTAAACTCAATGATCAAATTAGAAGTCTAACCCTGCCACTTCACTCCCTACTGCTAAAACCTACTTCAGACCCAGTCTTAAGTATCTGTGCAAGTAATGTTATCACTCACTCAGTGGATTAAGCTTTTAAAAAGTGCACACAAGAAAACTAGAACTCAGGTCATGACTCATGTCTTTTTCTGGCTCACCTTGAACATCAGTTTCTTAGATGTTCTTGTCTGTTAGCTCTTCCTAAATCCTACCATTTTTCTTCGTCTGCACTGCTAGTCTGAGCCACCACCATAATCTCTCTTGTGCATTATTGTAAAAGCCTCCCAAACGATTTCTCTGTTTTCACTCATCTCTATGTACAGCTTAACATATGTTTTAAAATTACAAATCAAATTATATTCTTCTCATACATAGATTCTTCTGATAATCTTTGAGTGGTTTCCCATAGTTCTTACAATGAAACCCAAAGTCATTAAGAAGCCAAGAAGGCTATCCATGACCTGGTTTGTATAATACCTCCCTGGCCTCATCTCTAATTGCTCTCCTTCACCATGTTGTGGCAACATTAAACCTCTTTTGGTTTCTTAAACATGCCAACTTGTTTGTGCTTCATGGTCTCTGAAAACGCTGTTACCTCTATCAAGAAGTCTCTGAATCAAATCTTTACAATGTTCTTTCACTACTGTCATTCAGATCAGGTCCAACCCCATCTCAAAAAAATCCTCTACCCCTACTCCATCACCTTCTATCACATTATTCAAATGTATTTTCTTCAAAGCAGTTATCATTATTGAAAATCATCATGCTCACTTATTTGTTTTGTGGAAATAAATGAAGACCAATCAAATGAGAAAAGCATTATTTATTCAGAGATATCTATAGCAAGGGAGTCAGCCACCATTACTTGAGTTTGACAGAGACTCAAAGACAGAGAGAGGAGTGGGAAAGTTGTACAGTGGAAAAAAAAGAGGGCTTCAAGGATGACCTGATTGAAGGCTGTTGGCATGGGAATGCTGCTGAATGGTAACCTGAAGCTGGGCATCCTATGTGACTGATTATGGGATCATATTTGTTTTTTTCTGGTTGGTTCTAATTGGAAATGGAGACAAAACTGGGGAAGCTGTAAATCATTAGCCAAGTCCTGGCCATTTTGGGGTCAATTACTAGAGATACTTCCTATAAATTTGACTTATAGCAGGCTGGTTTCCTGGGCAAGTTGCTACACACAAGTAATTGGTCAAAATTTTATTTTTATATATGGTATGTGATGGTCCATTTGTATATTCAATCTCTCAGTCTGATGGTCATGTATGTCTCCCAAATGGAATTTAAACTCCAGGAGAACAAGTCCCTTGTCTGTCTTGTTCATTATAGGCTCTCTAGTGACTAAAACACTGACCAGCACGTAGTGGCTGTTCTATATATATTTGATAAGTGAATGATTAAAAGTTCAACCTAGTGTTCAGTTCTTTATTGCTACATATTTATGGCTTCCAAAAGCTAAAAGCAAAATGAAAATGTGTGAGTACAGAGCTTTTTCTTTGATGAATATGATCAGCTGATTTTATTGATATATCAATCTGATATAACTCAAGCACAGATTTGGTTCCAGTAGAACAATCTTCTTACCATAAAATGAATTCTAAATTCATCATAAATTATTTATCAAGGCAGAAGATGTAAAGTACTAATGGCAACTCTTAATAGTAAGTGAATACTTTGACATAGACTACGGCAGGGCACTTTTGTCAATGGCTCTGGGAGAAGACAAGCTAGTCATGATGTGTTCATTCATAATTCGATAGACCTGGAAGAAGAAAACAAGCCAGGCTTTAGAAAAAAAATAAGTTCAAGATAAAGAGCTGATTATAGTGAATTTTTGATTTTCCATGTAGAGGGAGTTTAGAAAGAACAATGTGAGTATCAAATGCCAGAAATGAGTCTTCTCAATTCTGTCCCTGGGATCCCCAGACATGTAAGTGCATGTTACTCACTCTTGTCTTAGCTCTCATTCTGACCAGTTTCATGGCTGCCCTCTTCACTGAGGTACTATGTGTGGGCACTGTGACCCATTCTTATATCTCCATTTTCTATTATAGCGTTAGGTCAATATTTCTAAAAGCAAGAAATGAATATTGCTCCAACTTTGTGCGGTGTAGCAATTCCCTGAACATATCTATCAGCCTCCTCATTCAGGTTCATCAGGTTAGCTGATAAAACAGGGAAAGATCCCAGAGAACATCTTCCTGCCTTATCAGCTAACATCATAGGACATAATTTCCCAGGATTTTTTTAGATATGCTAAATATGGTTTCACAGGTTTAATAGCAACACTGGTTAACATAATTACAATGATATCTCTCTGGAATGTTTTCGGAATAAATGAGATTGTGTGATGCCTTAGTTTTGTGCAGGAGACTGGTTTTATTTTAAAACACCTGGCTTTTTTAAAAGTTATCTTGCTTGATAGGACTAAAAAAGAGTTCACAATCCCAAGGGCTTTTAGTTTAGAAGTAAATTAGTGAAATGTTTCTGAGGAACAATCTTTCAAGTATATTCAAAGCCCTAAGAACCTTGACATATCACTCTGAGAGGTTGGTCCCCCAAAATGGAAAAATAATACATAGATATATATGATGGAATACTAGACAACTTTAAATTATTGCTTTGGGGAAACATTTAAGAATATGAACACATGTTCATGCTGTGGTGTTGTTTTAAAGAGCTAAAGAATGGTATGCATGTAAACAATAATCCAATTTTCAAATGTATTAAGAATATTGATGGTCAAGAGTATAATGTAGTCAAAGGGAGAGGAAAGAAAAAAGTGTGAAAAAAATAAAAGATAAAAGGGAAAACATTGCCACATCAGAAGAGTCAGCTAGAGATTTTGCAATTCTTTTCCTCTCCTGAACTGAAGAGTCCAGTCTGCAGCCATGTGGAGGATGCAGTCATGGCATGTCCCCAGAAGTCTATGTTACTTTTGTGCGGCACCAAGGAAGCAGTCATGTCTCAGCCTGCCTTGTTCTTTGGCCAGAGAGTCATGCTAGCATTACAGCTTTGTAATCCAAATATATATTGATTTATTTTCAAATGCTCAATTAGTTTATACTACAGTGATTTATAAAATGTGCTATCATACAGTAGCTGTCTACCCACTTCCAAGATACCTATGCATTAATGGGCACTAATAATTTCAGGATGCTAAGCGATGTAGAACATGTACCTTACACATGTACCTTTCCTTATAGTCTTACATTCATCTAGTCACAAATATGTACTCCAATTTCATTGCTGAAACTAAACTAATAGGATAAGATATGGTAATAAATTGACATAAATAATGAACATACTAATTTAAAAATTGTATCAAATAGATTTCTTACGATAAAATGGCACAATTATTACACAAAAGGCCAACACCCTTTCACTAAAACAAATTACTTTGGGAGCCACAATTCATTAATGATTAAATAACAATCAAAGCAGAAATATATAACATCTATAAAAAGATATTTTACTAACAATACTTATACTATAAAGTCTATTGGTTCAAGGCTGATGCTCTGTAATAATTGGACTTTTAAAAAATCGTCTATGGTTAATATGTTCTGGGTTATCTATGAAATTAGATCTAAATTTTAAATACACATAGCACATAGTGAATTTATAGTTGAATCAACTTGTCTACAGAAAATAAGTTTCTGATTAAAAAAAAAGACATGTTCTTACTAAGCAATGCTTCTTATACCTCCAACACATAGCATAGGGGTTTGCAAGGGAGATTTTTCAGATCATGATGATAAAAAGCCACACTACTGTAGAGAGATAAAGCATTGGAGGATTGGGGCAGGGGGTGAGAGGGAAAGTCCCTTAAAAAATCTATGTACAATGCTTGCAAGGAAAAATATCAAGAAAATGACATCTCTTCTGCCAGAATGACTTCCTAGACCAGCGAGTAAAGGCATTTTTCTGCAAGAATCTATGTCATATACTTTGAGAAAAGTAATGGATGCAACAGAAAAATCTAGTGTTTTCATAAATAATATGGGGGGGTCATCCTAAAAATTGATGGTACATTGATGGTTGTGTATTTCTAGGAAAAAGATAATAATTTAGCCTCTCCCCAATTGAATGTAAAAAGTGCTCAATGGAAAGTGAAAGACTAGTTTAAAAAATAGTTACCTAGTATTTACATTATTATATATCCTGTATGCTAAAGAAAGCACTCAACACAACTAAAAAATGATAAAAGTTTTATTTTCAGGATGAGAAGGGTGGTAGTTAATCTGGGGAAAAGTTTTATCTTGCTAGACAATTAACTTTATATACTCAGGATAAAAAAATAGTTACAGAAAAATACTTTAACATTTACTAAGAGATTTCTGTGTCTTCCACACTACAAGGTCTTGTCCCATAAGCTTACCAAGCCAAGTAAAAAGTATGATAGCAACAATAACTTCCCAGTAAGCAGAAAAATAGTGTGCTTTACTAGAGTAAATCAGTGTGAACCAAATGGTCAAACCAACTATACATGAAAAACAATTTCGAATAAACACATATGCCAGAAGCTCCTATCTGAAAGCCAAAGGAAACTTGAGATATTCTGTTCTTAATCTTTCTTAGTACAATTAGTTTATGCTTATTTATATACAACCTATAATTTGAACAATCTGTTTTGTACTAAGACAGTCAAATTTTAAACAAGCCAATGACAATGATTATAATGATGATGCTACTGCTGCTAATGCTGATGACATCAACTCATATTTTTGTTTCATGATGTAGATTAAAAAAATACATGTATATTGCTTATTTTCTCTAATCCCCACAGGTAAGGTTTTGTGCCCTATGCTACTTTCTGAGTCAACCCTCCAAGGCTGCTGAGGCAGAGTCAGTTTGTGCAGGTATATGTAATCTGTTACATCTCACTTTAGCAGCACCTGCACCTGTACTGTGTATCTCTTGCTTTCTGTGGTTGACATTACAGCACAAGACATCTGCACACACACATGCACAATCATGAGTATAAAAATGTTATCTCATGGGTAAAGTTGCTAGAATTCACAAGAAAAAATATGAGACCCACATTAATTTCAGTTTTAGATAAATCATGAATAACTATTAAGTATAAATATATACCATGCAATATTTGGGATATGATTATACTAAAATATATTTTTTATCTGAAATTCAAATTTCATTTTTGTCTTATATTTTGTATGCCAATATTACCTGTGTGTTAGCACTTGGCCAGTGCATAGTTGGAACTGGTGTTGAATAAACGCTTCATTTTTTCTCCTATGTGTGAAAATTTTTAAGAAGTATTCTGTAAAGTAACTCCTGCTGGGATAAAGCTACAGTTGCCTACAACCATTACCAGTTCCACATCATACACCCATATTATTTTTCCCTCCTTTCCTATTTCACCCTCACTGAACTCCCATTCTTATTCCCTGGGATTACATTCCCAAATAAACTACCTGTATAAAAGCCCTTCTCTTTGTGCTTTTTTTTTTTTTTCTGGGAGAACTCAGGCTTAAAAAGGTACTGAAAAATTCTATGGAAGTTATAGTAATGTTAGAGACAGAAGAAACCACTTTACAAATGTGACAACTAATTTCTTTAGAGTTCAGTTGCATTGCCTATGGTCACATTATTCAGCAGAGGTGCATCTGAAACTTGACTTGAGTCTCCTGACTTGCATTCAATGCCTTTCTACTAGGAGATCAGCTTATGCTTATTTCAAACTACCTTTTTAAAGAACAATCAATTTATTATTCCTGTAGAAGTGGTATAGTGAAACGATTAAGAATGAAAAGCACAGATTATTTCATTTTTAAGCAAAAAAAAATCCCTCCTATCTCACCACACACAATTACAATTAGAAATACATTATTCCAACATTTTTCTGTGCATCTATATCTAGATAGAAATGTCAATACAGGAACTAAAAAAATTTATGGTGTATGTCTTTAATTGTATTTTATTTTATTTTATGAATATAATTATAAGTATACTTTTACTAGAAATTAGAAAAAAATAGACAAGAAAATTTCACTTTCGATACATCTTTCTTTATTATGAGATAGTATTTCTTAAAATATCCCTCAAAGAGTAATAAAATATATCATAACAACCATGATAAAATTGATGACATTATTAGTTTTAATTAAATGATTCCTTTTTGTATAGTATTAATTGACTGCTCACTGTGAAAGATGAGAGCATTAGCTCTCTCACTTTTTCTCTTCTCCCTGGCTCCTCGCCTCACAGTTTTTGTGAGTTATGTCATTCATTTGACATTGTCAGGGTTTCTGATATGTATATCCTATTTCATGACACATTTTCTTTTATTATTAGTTCTATGTTTCAATGGATTCAAATGTAACTTATCCCTCCTCTCTAGCTTCTCCATTTCTAAGGTCTTTAATTTGAATAATCTCTTAAGCAACTACAGTTTTCTTCATAAAACTGAGTTTTTGTTTTTCTTGCTTGTTTAAAAGAAGGGCTTTTGGATCCTGTAGCCTTAGTTCTTTCCATTTTTGAGACTGTCTGCTTGCTGTCCTTATGTTTGGATCATATTTTTTAAATATAATATTCTCTAGTTTAATCTTCTTTTCCCTAGAGAATTTAGAGGTATATTTTCATGATCTTTAGAAAAGATAGATGTCAATCAGATTTATTGTCCTCATAAGTGATTTGCTTTTCTTGCCTAGATACCTAAAGAATTTTTTTTCTATAAATTCAATAACTGCACTAGGCTGAGTCATCAAGTATCTTGTATGACAATTTTATGCAACAGTTTCTGTTTCAGTCTGCAGATCTAAAATTTTATTTTTTGTGTTTACTTATTTGTCAGTTTTCCTTAGGAGAAGGTAAACTTCATGAGTTCAAGGACTTTAATCTCCTAGTCCTAAACCTCTAGATTGGGGCCTGTCATATTGTAGATAATTAACAGATAGTTATTGAATTAGTGTTGTTAAACTAATGATTTTCTTATTTCAGGTAACTTCTCTAAATACATTTTTTTGTTATTTTTAAATCTCAGTTTGCATTCAGTTATAGCAATACAAGATATGACTCAATTATTTGTAGGCTAATTTTATGGTTTCATTTTTTGAAAGTTTTCATCATGCAGAATGTATTTGAAATAAAGAAAGGAATAGAGAGCCACATTTGCATTTTCACAAATAGCTAGCCATTTGATCCAGAGCAATCTATTAAGTAATCATTCCTGCTCCTACTTACATTTAATGCCATCTTTAAAATTAAGCAACTCCCACGTGTATTTAGGTCAATTTCTGAACTCCTCATCTTTTTTCTGTTAAATTGATTATTTTCTCCCATATTGAACTTGGAAATATAAGTCCAAGTCATTTTTATATGTTGTCTCTGCCTTTTATATCTATTGGCTCCTTTCTTAGCACTCTAATCACTTTCTCTTTCTCATCTGCATTCACTAGGATTATCTCAAGCCTTTCCTCTATAACACTAATATTATTTCTACCATGTCTATTCTGATCTTCTACTGGATCCAGGTTCTTATTAAATTGTTCTAATATGTAAAATGCTTGGGAAATTTTCTTCCATTCCTCAAATTGTTTTTATCTATTGGAAGTTCTGTTTTCCACATGCTAACTCTTCTTTTTTTAAGAGGGGAGTTCCTATTAAGGTCTGTTGACATAGTTGTCTTGTGATTTCTTTTTATTTTGTTTATGCATAGGTGGCTCTATTTAGAATTGTACTTTTATTTTCATGTAGTATTAGGATTAAACTTTTTAATTTCTTTCCTGCAGTAGCTAGACCTGCATTGATGTCTTCTCAAGCATCAGTTTGAGGGGTGGGTTTTTGTGCTTTATCCATTTTTCTATATGGAAGACATGGAGAGAGTGAGGAATACAGCTAAGGCAAAATTGGAATGGTCCTGGGTGGAATCACTTAGCTTTTCACTCCTGTTGATTTTTTGTTTAATATTTAATAGGACTCACTCTACCTACTGAGGTATAGCATAATCTTACAGCTATTTTGGGGTTCTAATCTTATGCCCAATTCAAGATGTAGTTCCAGAGTCTTTGTTTCTATCACTTAGTTGTTTTTCAATTCCCCCATTTTTTCTGTTTCTCCCCAGCAGCCATTTTTACTATATCTTACAAAAAAAAGTGAATAGATAAGAATAACTTCCCAGTAATCTTTTCTCCAAATTTTGGGGTATTGAAAAAAAGCTTTAGAATTTTTTTTGACTCATCAGGAAAGCTGGGGTGGAAAGTGAGAGCATGTTAGAAGCCATGCCCCGCACACTGAATTATGAATATTCAGGTTTTTTTTCTGGCAAACAGTTGTTTAAACATATGGCTTAAAGTTGTAGACACTCTTGGTTTAGTTGATACTGTTTTTTCTCAAGTATTTATAATCATTTTTATTAGTTTGTTTCTTAATGAAGGAGGAGGGTTCTATGATGCATTATCATTTAACCACTTTCACCTGGAAACCCACAAAGAACTTCAAAATTCCTGGAAAAAAATGCACCTTCTAAAAGTAGAATACAATCTTTATTTTCTAATTATTTAATTAAAATGTATTATGGACATCATTAGACTCTGCAATGGTTAACAAAAATCTTAAAATCCTAGCCAGTATATTAAACAAAACCTAGTACGGAAAAATTTTGACTTGAATAGAAATCTACTGAAACATTATCCACAAACATAGCTGTAAATCAATCTATTCAATAGGGAAGAAAGGGATAATTGTTATTGAGCAGTTAAGACTACTTAAAATATTTGTTGGAGCAGGATTAATATTTTATTCTAAACTGCAGCCTTCTCAGCAACCATTCTTACCAAACTGATAAAATCAAATTAATAGAAAATGAAAATGAATACTTCATTCAGAACAGTGAAATATTTAAGTTTATTTAGAATAGATCGATAAATAAAAGTGTTTTACTGTTTTGCTATTTTTTGTTTAATTTTGGTAATTTCTGATATGCGAAATCATAAGTGACCAATTGTTTCCCAGTTGTTCAATATATCCTATAAAAGTCAAGAGACATGCTCGACTTACACTGCCTTCTGAAAAATACTATTGAGCTATTCATATATACATGAAAGAAGTGTGGAGTATGTAAATTCCATGTAAGACTGGTCATGTTAAGATAGTTTAACTCTAATTCTCTTATATCATTTATTCATGAAATGCATAGGAATATTTTTGTGTTTAGGCTATTACTAGATACTTGGCTGCCCTTCTCTGTCTCTTAGGCTGTACCTACATTCAGGAACAATTAAATTGATTAGTTGATCATATCGAGAAAACAAACAATATAAAATCAGAACATTTCAGAGTTTTCAGAGTCTCTAGAAATCAACTAACCCCATTCACCCTGTCAGAGATGAGGAACCAGAAGCCAAAGTTGGGAAAGGTGATAGTTCAGCAATTACACAGTACAAGAGATCCAGAATCAGATTCAAGAACTTTTAATTCTCAGACTTTGCATTCTTCCCCTATGTTTGACTACCTTCTAAATTTTATTAGTATTTTTTTGTTTATTTGTGTCTTTATTTAAACTAAATTACAAAATATTTTCTAGAATTAAGTTAACCAAACAACGATTTTGGCATCATGTGGACAAAGAGTCATTATTTATCAAATACTTAGAATCTATGAGGTTTGCCTGTAGAATCCTCTCCCTACAACCCATGGGTCTTTTATTCTCTGCTGGTCCTTCTCTACTGGCTTTTATACTTTTAGAAACAACAAAAATTTGCTTTCAGCAAGTTTTTTAATAGCCTCAATAAAGTTTTACAGATAATAATAGCTCCTAAGACATTTGCTTTTTAACAGATGCCAGGCATGTCACTCACTTTCACAGAGGTTTTTCTGTGGCACCTTATCCCTCAATCTCACATCTATCAACCCCTACAACACCTAGAACATTATTTACTTTTCCCATCAATGGCAACAACCTCGTACTTATTTCCCCATTCACTTACTAGTAAATACTGATTTTGTGCTTGCCCTGTACTATGCATAGTACAAGTTACTAGAAAGAGGAAGAAAAACAAGGTCCAATTCCTGTCCTCAAAGCATTCACTGTCTAGGTCTCCAACAACAAAAATATTGTCTGTAACAAAAATAAATATATGAAAACAGTGCTTCATCTCTAAAAGTTTTTTATCTCCTTATTTTGAACTAAATTTAACATTGGGACCTTTATTCAGTTTTCTAGGATCAAAAGTGTTACTTGACAATATAATTGCTCTGTGAATTGAAGAGTAATATTTAACACCATGACCTCATTAAAGCTACTGTGGTTTCTATAAATAAAAGCCCTTAGATGGTTCAGTATGAAACTGACATTGGCACCATTCATTTTTTTAAAGTCAATTATTGGGACAATTGTTTCTGCTACAAAGATAAATTGATTTGTCCATTTCCCCTTTGAGAGGAAAACAGTATACACAAAGTACATCATCCTAGCCATTTTTCATAATGAATACCTATGGTTAAGGAAATAATTTAAGGGAAACTAAAATGTCTAGTGACATTTTAGTTCTTCTCCTCTCATCAAGATATTATCCAGCGTATTATTTCTCACTGCCAGGATGGTAAACATAAAGAATCACGTTCGCAAATAGCTAGCTAATTTCAAGAAACATCAATTTTCATGTGCTAAATGAGTGTAGTAATTGTTTGGATGTATGACAAAATATGCTTGAAAATGTAGATACACATTTGTGGTGCGGATTTAGGGTGAATGATAGAAGTTTTATAAAATCTTCTATATTTCTATTAACCATTTGAAAATGTGTAGACCTCTTCTCCACAAAGAAACATCTACACTAAGGGCTGAAATTTTATATATTAAATTGTAAACATGTAAAGAATGTTTACTTTCAAAATTTATTTGCAAACTAGTGAAGAATAGTAAAGAATAATTATGGATGGGTAGGTACAAGTAGATTACTGTACACAGGATAGTGAAAAGTCCAAAAATACTGTGATATGAGCAGCCATGGAGATAATGTGAGATATGCAGAAGAAAAAAGACTTGGCAAAGACACACAATTTGCTTATAATGCAGTCTTTCTTCCTTATCCACTGTTTCACTTTCTGAAATATCAGTTACCCATGGTCAACTGTGGTCTGAAAATGTTAAATGAAAAATTTCAGAAATAAAAAAATTCATTCTGAGTAGTGTGATGAAATCTCACACAGTCCCACTCTGTCCCACCCAGGACATGAATCATCCCTTTGTCCATCATCTCCACCCTGTACCTGCTCCCTCTTTGTTAGTCACTTAGTAGTCTTAGTTACCAGATCATCTGTAGAGGTATCACAGTGCTTTTGTTCAAGTAACTCTTATTTTTACTTCATAATGACTCCAAAGCACAAGAGTGTAGCGAAGCTGACAAATTTGGGTATGTCAAAGAGAAGCCACAAAGTGCTTCCTATAAGTGAGAAGGTAAAAGTTCTCAGCTTAATAAGGAGAAAAAATTGTATGTGACAATTGTTAAGATTTGAGGTAAGAATGCATCTCTTATTTATAAAATTGGAAAAAGAAATTTATGCTAGTTTGCTGAGAGAGATACAGACCAACAGACAGACAGACAGACAGACAGATAGAAATACAGAGAGCATATATACATAGCTTTTACTTCAGTATATTGTTATAATTGTTCTACTTTATTATTAGTTATTGGTGTTAATCTCTTCTGTGCCTAATTTATAAATTAAGCTTTATCACAGGTATTTATGTATAGGAGAAAGCATAGTATATATATAGGGCTCTGTACTATCCGCAGTTCTAGGCATCATATCCCCTGCAGATAAGGAGGAACTATTATATCTGAAAGCGTGATTAAGACAACAAGCAGTTTACTGATTCTACATAGGTTCTCAGGGGTAGAACAGGTCAAAGAGGTGTTACAGAGATCAGAGCACAATTAGATAAAAGGAAGTGTCAAAGAATTTTCTACCTATTAGAGTTGTCTGAAAATGGAATAGGCTCAATTATAAAGTAATTGGCTAATCATCAAGTATGCTGTATAATGTATTAATATTGTTTGATGTTTCATGTTTTTTTTAAATTATCAATTTTAAATTATCAATTTTATCAATGTTGATTATATCTCAATAAAGCTGGAAAAATAATATAAAATAAAGTTGGACATTAATACGTTTTGTAGTTGCTTACTACACTGGTCATAATTTATGTTTTATTGTTGTTGAAACAAATTTCTTTGCAAGAGGCATTCAATAGTAGTCATAAATTTTAAGTGTAAATGACAAATTCTGAATCAACTAAATTTTAAAAAAACTGTAAGGAGGACACTCTAATATAAATATGACATTAGTCACTTCTTACTTTTCTAGATTAGAAACGGTTTTCATAGTGTAGTAGTTATCATGTTCACCTCAGTTTTCCAGATTAAGACCCTCTGTTTTACACAGTTCAGATCTTTCACTTTCAACTACAAGTCTAGGTGGAGTTCATAATTACCTTTCTTATTCCCCAAAAGAAAAAGAAAAATGAGGAACAGCTATATTCTCCTGCATAAGGAGTCAGAGTAATTTCGTGGAAACTAACAAAGGAAATAAGACCGTTGTCAGTAACATTGTAATAACTATGTATAGTGCTAGGTGGGTACTAGACTAATCAGGGGTATCACTTTGTAAACAATAAAAATGTCTAACCACTATGCTGTGTACCTGAAACTAATATTAAATAATACTGAATATCAACTTTAGCTGAAAAATGAAAAGTAAATGAGTAAAAAAATATTAAGTAATAAAATTTTTGTTAAAGTTTAAAAAAAAGACAATGAAAGCTCAAGAAGGGCTGGGACTTTGTCTACACGGTAGAGATTGCCATTATATGAGTCACAAGTTGTTTATTTCCTTTCACATAGTATATTAGACAAAATTAAAATTTCTCTATCCAAATTTGAAAAACAGAGGATACTCTGATTTGTCCAGCATTCAATCTGCTTCTTCAGGTCTTCATTTTTCTGCTGAAAACTCCCATGTACATGTAAAAAAAAGTAATTAAAACTTGTGTGCTTCGCTCCTGTTTATGTGTTTTATGTTAATTTAATTCTTAGGTCCAGCCAGAGACTGTATGAGAGTAGAAGAGAATTTTTTCCTATTCAACAATCTAAAGATCTTAAAAAATGAAACCATATCTTCAAACATGTCATTTGTACCTTAGCAAGGAAAATGTGTTATTACAAATGTGTCCAACCTGCAAAAGTTTAAGAGAACAGAGTTATTAAGATATAGAGCCAACACCTGAATTCTGTTCTGCCTCAAGAGGTAATGCACTTTCTATTATGTTGCTACTGATTTACTTTTAAAACCAAAGTCCAAAAGAATTAATGTAAATGCATAACATATGAAATACTAGCCTTCTTTAATTTGTTAAGTAAAAGTTACATGGACTATTTATTAAACTCTCACTACATATCAAAAGCTATTTCAAGTGATTCATATTATTTGTTTTATTTTAACATTACAACTCTGAAGAGTAAATACTAATTGTTTTTCCCATTTCACAGGTAGTAAAATGCAACATCGAATTAGTGAAATGAATTGCACAGGTCAAGTAGCAAAGGGCAAGAACAAAATTTCAATTCTGGTTTCCAAACCTATGCTTTCAAACACTGCATTACAGAACCTTTCTCAATAGTAGAAATTCCATATAAAGCACTTAGCTAATAGGTCACAGATTAAACATGACTGAAAGTCTAAGGTATGGGAAAATATACACATCAGACAATAATTAACTCCAAAACCATAAAACTTACAGATATTTAACTGAAAAGCCATTACTGCACCTTTATACTCTGAATTAATTGTTAATGTAATGTGTTCATTTCGGCTGGTCACTAGAATCATAATTCAAATTGCTGTCATAGGCAATGTGTATGCAGAACATTCTGAAGGAATTTGAATTTCCTCAGGAAGATATTTTAACCTCTTGAGAGGCAGCCAATTTAACCTGAAAAGAGATTATAGAGCTTTCCCCGCACCCATCCCCAAGGTTACTCACCCTTCTTAGTTAATATAAATTTCACAGTTTGCAGAATACTTATTCACACTTAAGCATTTTAGGCTAAATCCAGAATGCTTTATTTATAAATTACCTATTTAATTTGCATTTTATTGACATGAATATATCAGTCAATCTCCAAGTAGAATATAGAGGTTAAGAGTATGAGATGTGAGTTTCTACTGCCTGGGTTTGAATACCCTTTTCATCACTTATCAGCTCTAAGGTCTTGGGAAAGCTTTCTTTAATATCACTAAACTTCAGTTTTCTTATCTGTAAAATGAGTATATAAATAGCTCTTCATGAAGTTCTTATGCAGATTAAAAGAGAAAATGTTTGTGAGACCTTTAGTACAGGTTCTAGTGCATAGTAAATGTCCATTCATTAAAAAAAAATCTGATGATTCTGTACTATGTACTGGACACAGTTCAGAGCATTTGGGATACATAACTAAATCAATCAGTAAAAATCCTTGTGCTCACAGAGATTATATCCTAGTGAGCAATAAACATTCATTATTGTTGTTGTTATCATCATCATTATCATGAATATCATCAATGAGTGTCCAGAAACTGTTTAGAGATTTTAGTCTATGAAAATAAGGTTGTCCTTCAGGGAAGCATTCCTAGGTGTGTCATTATGCTCAGTGGAACAATTTAGGTCATGGCCAATTGAATCTCAATTGCACATCAGGGCCTTACTGTATCAAATACTATTATATTAAATTATCACCTCCAAGGATTATATAGTGGATAGATTCATGTGCAATCATAATGCTGCAGAAGAAAAGAGATAAAAGGTAGCTGCTTCATTGACCCCCAAGCCACAGCTGCAATATCTGAGGCAGTTTGTCCTTTTGATCCTGCTTTTGCCCGCCAGAAAGAAACTAGAAATTATAATATAAAAATATTTGTTTCAAATTTCCAAATGGATCCCCTGGAGGCACAATTTCCAGAGAAGACAGGGGTCCTCCGGAGGGCAGATAAATAACCTTTTCTCTTTCAATTAAAAAGAGAGAGGAACATCTCTATTCCTCAATAAGAGTTCTGTTGGCAACATGTAAAGTGTGCAGACGCAAAGACAATATATAGAAGAGACCAGAAAGATCAGAGAAAAGGTAAGGCCATTAACAACATCAATATCAGTCATTTCTATGTTTTGGGAAAGTCCTTGTGTTCTAAGACATCACGGGGAGTGGAACCAATGTGGCACTCTGTAAGCTATCCCAGATCAGAAGCAAAGAGAACAATGCCCTTGACAAGTGGATATAGGTACACTAATGAAAAAGTGGCCTTACCTTAGGCAGGATAGCTCAAACCAGTTCCTACTGAGGAAGATTAGATATATTAAATTGAGCACAGTATCTGTATGATATGGATACAAGGAAACTTTCTCTGTATGTGTAAACCAAGTTTCCTGAAAATGTGACATCTAAGCTGAAAATTGAAAGATGGAAAATGACAAAAAAGTTAGTCAATCAGTGGAGGCATGGAGACATGGAAGTGAGAGTGTTCCATAAAGAGAGATAGCATATGGAAAAGACACAGAAGGCATACTGGAGGAGTTCATGGTTCAGTCTGGCCGAAAAGCTAGGTAGAAGCCTGATAGCAGTGTGGTTTATTACTGTGAGATCAAAGGCAACCACATGACATTGGACATTGTAATTCATAGTTACACCATGAATTCTCATCCCTTTCATTTATAATAAATTATTAATCAATTGTACTTAATTATTATAAAAGAACCCATAAAATGTTCAAGTTTATAATTATATAGTTATACAATTATGTTATACTATATATCCATAATATGTAATTAGATAATCATAAAATAACATGTTATATATTTATACTTTATATCATAGCATATAATACTTATAAAATAATTATTAATTATAAGTAATTATTTATTAAACATTTATTGAGTGTCTTCTCCTTGTAAAACACTGTTCTAAGTACTGAGTATACTCTCTTGAACAGGTCAGGCAAGATCCCTGCCTTCATTAAGTTTATATCTGGGGGAAGGGAAGTAGACAATAAACAGGTAATTTTTTTACATTTCATATAATAAAACGTATTATAAAATAAAACCTGAAAATATAATAGAGGTTAACTGCAGAGTGAGTAAGTAAGAAGGGAGGCACTTTAGATAGGTTGTTCAGTTTAGGCCTTTCTGGAGAGATGACATTTGAGATGAGACATGAGTGACAAAGGGACAGCCAGAAGAACATTCCAGGAATATAACCTGAGAGTTCAAGTCCACAAGTATAAACAAGCTTAGTGTGTTCAAGGAACATAAAGAAATGCACTGTAAATGGAATGTTATGAGGGAAGAAGGATATATGAAGTTAGAGAAGTAAATACAAGTTAGATGATGTATATCCTGGAAAGTCAGAGAAATGAGTGAAGATTTCATTTTAAATTAAATAAAAAGTCAGTGTCATCTTTGCTTTGTCTCAAATTCCTTATAGAGTTCTAGGAAATGTCAAGGAATTTTTTGGGCATGTGCTTCTCAGCCCTCTTGGATACCAGTATAATATCTACCATTTTCTCCTGCTTTAGCTGCTACATTTTTCAATCATAACAGAGATGACCACAGTAGAACCACAATTACAAACACAAGGCTACCTTAAGGCTACAAACTTGATGACAAGTCACTAAGGAGTGATATCCAACTTACACACCAAATGGAGACTGGCCTGATTATAACTCACACAGCTGTATCTGTTTCGTGCGCTAGTATTTGCAATGATGTTTTGTGCTCCAAAGTCAACCCAAATGAGGAAGCTGCCCTATCTTAACATTATAGATGCTGTACTTTATTTAGCACTTAGGTGTTATGATCTGGTACATATTCAGGCTACAAAACAACGTAGGTGTATGCTCTTCACATCCGACATAGACTTGGGTGATGTAGTTTTTTATATTATTTTTTACCACATATTATGATGACTTTCACACTCAAGGACTCAGTTCTTTGAGAGTTAAGCTTGAAGACAATCTGAGTGATAAACATTATGAAGTTCTTCAAACCTTTCCCTCATCTACTCCCTTCCTCTCCTAAATTGACATTGAATAACATTTGAAAAGCCCAGACTTTATTCTGGTAAAAGAGATCTTTACTGAGATGCAACACAGTCTCTCAAATAAATAGACCCTTGATGAACCTGGCCCTATTGGTCCTCTAGATATTCTAAAGCTGTCAAACTGGAACTTTAAGGTCACTGGTGATCTTGCTGAGAAAAATCTCACTAGAATGATGGATACAAAAATCTATTGGAGTATACTGAAAGACAGTGGGAGGTAAGGAAGTGAAGGCAGAAACTCTAGGAGATTCTTTCACGAAATTTCGAAGAGGAGAATAGAAAAGGAGATAATGCTAGAGTAGAATAAGTATTAATACCTCATACTATATGTGTAGAACTGAGGCTTGGTGATATCTTGCCAATGTCAGACAGTTAATAAGCTATAGATATAAGACTCACATCAAGTCTTTCTGGATCACAAACCCCCAATTCTTTCCACTAGACAATTATGCAATACATGCCTGAAGAATTCAGCCTGAAATACTGTCCTTAAACATAAAAAAAAAATTTAATTCAACAAGAGTATTTCTTTTTGCATAGAATTCCAGGAAGGTAATTCAGGTTTTCAATTGGTTTCATTGCTAATCAAGGCATGGTATCTCTATTTAAAAAAGCTGAGAAAACAGCACAAATACAAAGGAAATAACTACTGAACTTGTTGAATTTAGAAGATCTACATTGCATTTAGTTTATCAACAAAATCTCAACAAAACCTTTCGATTGACTTAAAAATAGTAGAAGAGAAAAATTTACATTTTATCTCCTGTTTTATTTAATTCATATATCATACTAAGACCTGTAGATCTATTTTTATAGTCTTGATGGAAAACTACACATGATAAATGACCATTAACAAATTCTTTTTTCTGAGAGTCAACCACAACAGCAAACACTACTTGCCACTTTGTAACTATAATTGAATTTTCCTTCCTAGTATTGTAAAACAAAACAAAACTGTCAGATTATTTTTGTAGTTTCTTGATTTTGTGGTAAGTGCAGTCCACAATAGAAATCAGTACTGATGGGTAAGCACAGTATATTCACTGACCTTGAAGAGTTTATGTTTCTAGAAAGAAATACCATACAGAAATGGACTGGAAGTACAGATTAGACACATGTGCATAATTAATGTGTTAACTTTACATTTTAAGATTGGTTTATAATGAAGAAATTCTGGAAAACAATATTGGGGCCTGAACATTTCCAATTATGCCTTTTCTTTCCTGTAAAATATTTGTGATCTTGCCTCCAGGTAAAAGATAATGTCGCATAAAACAACTTGGATGAATCCCTAGAGAATTATGATGAGTAAAAAAAGCCAATTTCAAGAAGTTACATATTGTATTTACATAGCAATCTTGAAAGTCCAAAATTATAGAAATAGAGAACAGACTAATGGTTGCTGGAGAGTATGGATGGAGATTCTGGGGAGGTCAGTGTGGCTATAAATGGATAACACATGGGATCCTTGCAGTGATGAAACTTTTCTGTATCTTTTTCTAATCAATGTCTGTATCCTGGTTGTGAAATTGTACTATTGGTTTGCAAGACATTGGGTGGAACCATAAAAAGAGTAGACTAAGTCCTTCTGTATTATTTCTTAAAATTGTGCATGAATCTATAATCATCTGAAAATAAAAGTTTGAATAGAAGTCAAGGGTAAGACCTTTCTATATATACAGTGGTACAGAGAGGCATAAGTAAACAACTAGCCATGTTTACAACTGAGATGATGATGGTCTCTTTCCTCAAATCCACACATAAACAAAAGAAAACCATTTAAAATTTTGACCCTGGGTTTTATTTCATTTTTGCTTGAAAATAAATGTAACTATAACTGAATTTCCCTTCTAGTATTGTAAAACAAAATAAGAATTGCCAGATTTGAAATTGTACTCCAAAAAGCAGATGAACAGATGGTCTAGGAGTTTAAGTGTACTAATTTTCCATTGTAATATCAGTGAAGGCATAATTAAATTTCCAATAAAAATAGAGGTATTATTAAGAAACTTTCTCGAGACACGCCACATATATGCAATATAAAATGAATGCACATTTTGACAGAAACATAAAAAAGTAAGAAATATCTATTTGGAATTTCCTTAGTTATAACCAGACAGGTCAGTCATTAAAGATTAAATATCATGCATTTGATTGCTTTTCAAGTAGTGTCAAGTTACCCCCCACATTGTAATTCCAAAAAATTAAAAATAAAAATTGACACTCTAAAATGTCTTTTAACAAATCAGAATGCTTTCAAGCAAGGAGGCACTTCTCACATCTTGGCAACCCATAGAAACCAGCCCCATCTCAAACTGGTTTTTGTCCAAGCAATAGCTCACATGTGTGAGAAAAGTTATTACTGAGGGAAAATGTTTTTTCCCTTCAGGAGCCCACTCCTCTCGTCCTGGCAACAAAATTGATAACTATCTATTCACATGCGGGAAAGCTGGGCAGCTTCATTCCAATCATTTAGTTCCTTCTTCATTTATCTAAAAGTATGATCATGAGTAAAATAATTATGGTGCAAATTTGAAGTAACATGGACACTAGAGAACTCACTGTAAACCTGTGCTCCTCGCCATCTTTAAATGAACTAAATGTTTACTTTAAAATGGTTAATTTTATGTTAAGTAAATTTTGCTTCAAATATGTGTGTGTGTATTAAATTAAAATTTTTTAATTTAAAATCCAGATTTTTTAACTATGTAGGTGCATGATTTAAGGAAAATCCATGAGCATTTCTGTATCCTCAGTTTTCTTAGAATATAAATAAGAATAACATTCCTTGCCTCATAGATGAACCTCTATAAGGTTCTTAACACAGTCCCTGGCACTCAATAAACGTTAGATGGGGTGAGGAAAGGAGTAAAGATATCATGGGCACTGTGGAAAACAGAAAAAAGTCAGAAATGAGTCCTAACCTAAAATTGCTCATGGTCAAGATGGGGAAACAGAGAAGTAAAAACTGAGTTTTAATGGAATCCAGCAAGTGTGGAATAAATGAATGAATAAAATATCGTAGGAACACAGAGGAGGAAAAGGATAATTCTGCTCGTAGAAGTGAATTCTAGCATGGGTTATGAGGATGATTTAGATATTACTAGATGAAAAGGAAAAGCTTTCCTGGCAGGTATAACAGCAGAAACGAAAAAGAATCATGAAAGGTTTGTGCTTTCTTTATCTATGAGCTTTAGAAAAATGATATACCTCAGAGGAGGCCACTAGCATTAGGAGTTCTTAGGCTCAAATAAGCTATCTTCAGACAGGGAATCCTAAACCATCCAGTATTTACTAGGAAGATTCTCTTTTTCAAGCCTATGTAAAATGAGAACTACTAAAAAATAAGTAAATATGTATTAAATGATGTAATAAAGTTGGACTATTGAAAGTTTTTGTTTCTCAACAATTAAAGAGAATACATAACATGATGTCTACTGGATTCTTAGAGAAGCCTTTCCAATCAAGGGCCAGTAGGAAACATAACTAATCAAAGTGGAATTATTTGTTGCCTTCTACTGTGTGATTTGGTGGCTTCAATTCTCCTTCAAATGCCAAATAAACATGCCCCTTACTTGCTGGAACTGAAAGCTGTTAAATGATGATGCTTGAATGATGGTATTTCCAAATAACAAAGAAGGGTACTCCATTAGGCTGTCAAATCTAATTTTGTCTGTGCTTTATCTTCACACTTTTTTTTTAAGTGATAGATTTGTATTATATAGCTGCCAAGGAAAGGTGATTTTCAGGATGATGGAATTTTCTTTTTGGGCCTGGTTAGCAATAGGTATAATATGTGGATTAGAATGGTAGTCCAGTTTAGTGGAAAGGTCATGGAGTCCCTGAATGACCTTGAGCAAGTCACTGTATATCTCTTTAGGTGCTTATAAGAATCAACTTGTATAAAGCAGGTGAGAGTGGTTGCTACACTTCAAGTGTTAAATCATTTACTGTGAGTCTGCATTTTCAAAATGACTGATGACTATATGCTTCTGAATTAATGAGATTTCAGTGAGCAAACATCCTATCTAGCACATATTATTTTCAGAAGCACATCTTTGGAGATTAAAGTGGTCAATATTATTCCCAGCAGCAAAACTGAAAATCCAAATGTTTCTCATCCATTGAAACTTTTGATTGAATCCATGATATAGAAGCCATTAAATCATAATGGATACAAAATAAACTGACAATGCCAGCTGCTGGATCAGTCATTCTTTCTAGAAGGCACAGATGTTCTATGCCACACCCCAGGTTTTTGCCAACTGTGTTACTGCCATGAATTTATGGGGCATCAACGTGCTTAGAACTACTAGTAAGTCCTACAAGCATAACAAGTTAAGGATAGCATGGTTTATACATCTCAAATCTGGAGAATATCATTGACAATCTGAGACCATCCCTTATATTTGTTGAACAGTGATTTTTAAGTGTCTGGTCTATCCATGTCATTGTGCTTGGAGCACATTATGCACATGTTAACCATTCATTCTTGTTTTATAAAATACCATTAAACTTAATAAAACTGAATGACAAAATGGCTGATAGAGGCCAAAAAAATACTATACTATCTAGAAGAGAACAGAAGAGTTCTGCATCAACCTATTGAGGAAGATTTCATGGAGAAAGAGAGGTTTGAGCAGGGCCTTGCTGAATGGTACAATCTTGACAGATTGAAAGGATGAGGAAGAAAGTACTTCACAGGTATTTATTTCAGGGATATTAATTCAAAATCGCTGATCTGCATCTACGTTGGTCAGGGAGTTCTCTGGCTGCTATGATTATTAATTATATATATAGGCTGAAACCAAAATGACAGTAAAATAAAGAGTAATTAAATGAGCATATGGAATCAACAAGCAACTCACCCCGATAAAGATTCAGATGGTGAAAAAGATCTGGGTTGTCTTCTGGGGATGTTTATCTCTCCTAAGTTTCCTCTACCCCATTCCATGAAAATAATAAGGAAGAAAGCCCCTAATGACATGGTAAAGATAGGTGGAATGCAAGGACAAAAGTTAAGTTCGAGCTGTTGGGTTATAATTATTTTATTCTTCTCCTGGTAACCTGATAGGAAAGTGATTACTCCTTTGAGAATCCAAAAAAAAAGTGATAAAGCCTCTAAACCAGAAAAAAGTATAAATCTGTGCCCATATATTTCTGCATACAGTTTTAAGGGTATCAGAATGCCCTGAGGCTCAAATATACAGCCTCTATAGGTTTCTGGACCATAGTTACAAGTAACTAAAAGAGAGCCACAGAGAATCCGTGCTAAAGTCATTAATTTGTTTTATTTATTTAAGGCATTAGGCTCTTCATGTTTGGAATTAGTTCCACTGTTGCCAAATGAATTGGCAGAAATTCCAGGATATAGAATGTTTTTTTCCCACTTAAAAGATTGTTAATTATTTTCTCAGACCTCGAGCACCACTGTAATTAATAATAGCTTAGATGAAAAATAAATTAGTAAAAAATCCCAGATGTTCTATTACACCATAGAGCTATATAAAAATAATACTTAGCATTTCAAAAGTTACTCATATGTTCTCAAAGTTGTTAGAATTATATTGATAATGAACAGAGTCATGTCAATATAATTACTTCTGAAGCACAGCTAGCTACACTTATATTGAAGCTTTTTCAACTCTACCACTTCTTGAATTATAGCTCATTCCTGGCTCCTAAAGTGGATACTTCCCTTTGTATGAGGTCACAGGGCTACCTTGAAAATAGTCACTGGGTCTTATGCACCTTAAGGTCCTTTGAAGTGCTATGTACTACATATTAGGTGCTCAATAGCTCTCTTTTGAATGTTCTCAAGGTAAGGGTAGTTCCAAGTACTGTCATTCTTTGTACATTGTAGGAAGCACAGATTTCACAATGCCTTCTTACTTCAAGTTTTGTTTTAAGAGGAAAAGAAGCAAAAAATCCATAATAACTTTAATCAGCTTCTCCTAAAATATGGCCTCTGGACCAGAGGTATCAGCATCACCTAAGAATTTGTTAGAAGTGCAGAATCTAGAGCCCCACCTACACTGACTGTATCAGAAACTCGGGTGTGAGTGTGAAGGCAGCTATATTCTGACATTCTTGTTTTAAACAAGCCTTCCAGATGATCATGAATACAAGCTAACATGCGGAAACAAACAATCTAAGTAAATGTTTCTACCAAGAGATCTATTCTCCAAAATACTGACACAGGAAAACAATCTACTATGTCCAATCCATTGAATTCATCATGTGAAGTAAGAGCATATTGGGTAATGAAAAGAGCACTGGCATGGCAATCAGAGCTGATTTGAAATGCCAACTCGGCAACTTTTTAGCTGTGTAACATTAAGAAACTTTTGTAACATCTCTGAGCCTCGGTTTTCTCATTTGTAAAATGAAGTTAGTGTACAAGTTGATGTTAAATTTCCCTACAGGCCCTATAATTCTGTCTGTTTATTTCTAGGCAAGTATTCAGTATATTTATTTATTGAGTTCTATTACAATTACAACAAATCTGGAGGATGTGAAAGAAGAAAAGATAGCCACTACTCTTAAGAAGCTCGAAATCCAAGTAAGAAAATATGTCACTTATGCATACAGGAGACAGATTAGAGAGAAATATAAAAATATGACCCTAATCATGGCAAGTCAATTCAGAATTAAAGAAAGCTGCTCTTTCTGTAGGGATGATACAAGGGGCATCCAGAGGATGAGTCTGAGAATAACCTTCCTCCCACCAGGCTATGTCAGTGTCTCCAGATAAAATATCTCTAGCCATATTTGGGTAATAGAATTACATGAAAATTTAACATTTTTTGAGTGTTTTCTGTATTCCAGGTATTATACTTGATGCTTTACATACATAATTTTGTTTAAAAAGCTCATGACAACCCAAGAGTCAGATACAAATATCATTCTCATTTCACAGATGAGAAGGCTGAGGCTCAGAGTTTCAATAATTTACCTAAGTGTAAACAACTTAGAGATGGATCTGGGATTTAATTCCAGGTCTAAGAACTTTCAAAGTCTATTCCTTTCTACTACATAAAAGTATTTCACTAGAAACATGAGGTTAGATAGATATGGTGAGGCCAGTTGTTAAATGTGTAGATGCTGCATATAGACAAGCAGCTATTAATACATGTGAGAACAATAGAATAGGAATAAAATAGTGTCAGAAAAGACCTTAGCATTCTAACAGAACTTAAATGAGAATAAATAATTATTCACACCTTTTTCATATGAAAACTGAGTGTGCTAGCTACATTCAGCTATGAGAATTCTTTCATGTGAATCTAAGGTAATGGGAGAAAGGAATATTTTTATTTTGTATTTATGTTGTGTTCATAAAAAAGATTTCATTTTATAAAAGTTAAATGAATGGAATTAAGCATCCATGCTCTGAGATCTGTCAGACCTTCTGTGAAACAAATAACTATCAAATATGGTCCACCTAGATCAAAAGATCTTAGAAAGGAGATGCACAAGATTACACCAATTTAAGATGCCTTGGGGATAATAAAGTTCTCATAAGAATGAAAACTTTTACATTCTAAAAGGAATGTAAACCTTTCGCTTCCCAAAGATTCAAGGCACTAATTCAAGGTTATTCAATTGCTTGAGTAATCTAACTAGCAACAGATTCTTCAAATAAGTTAATTATTAATGAAGCAAACTCTAAAAACGCTTGAAAAGAGTTTAATTTAAGAGTTTAAGTGTGGTCAGGAAAGTAGAAGTTCCAACATGACCATTTTCCACTTATAGCTCATTATCTACCCTGCTGCATACTTTCCGACAATGTGAGCTATATCTGTCTTCAAAGGTCAATTTTTAAATAATGAATATTTCTATTTTAAAATCACTCAAAACCTAGTTATTAAAAGCTACTTTAAAAATATTGGTGATTTTTTTCCTCGAGGTTATATTTTATGTTATGTATGTTTACATAGTTCAGCATTCTCTTTTATTTTGGCTTTATATTATATTGTGAGCACTTCTTGATGTCATTACATCTATTCAAGGTGAAGGCCAGGGGAGAAAGGGATCAATTGGAGGGATCATTTTATGAACTATATAGATGTCTAATCAATGTACTGTATACTTGAAGCTAATTAAAATAAATAAATTTTAAAAAGACTCTATATCAGATATAACCAGTTAAAAAATAAAATAGAAAATATTCCATTAATTAAAACAAAGTTATAAAAAACAAAATTTAATCTAAGATAAAATATGCAAACTTTTCTTTAAAAAACAGAACTTTACCATGGGACAAAAAAAGAAGCTTAACTATATGGATTGGAATACCATTAGTAAGAAATGTAGGGTAAACTCAGCTGTGATTTCAAAGATAATTTAAGCAAAGGACTATTGAGAATTGTGCACATGCTTAAGGGAAGCAACAATGAATGCTGAAGTACCCAGGAACTAGTAAAAATAGAAAACCATTACCAATTCTGAATCTGCAATAAAAGGGAGAACTGCTTTATCAGATCCTGATAATAGAGCTGAGGAATATAGGAAGTGGCCATAGAGGAGGGGGAATTCAGCCACTTGCAGAAATCTGAGATGAATAAAGCTCGTAAAATCATTCATTATGGCTCAGCTGACTATTTGGAGGCTGGGACCCCAGCTCACAGCAAGGTTTTACCCATAATGCTAATAGTCAGAATTATGACTCAAACTGTCGACTATGGCTATTTTGGAGGTTTTATGGCATGTTTCATTAATCACTGCCATGGAAGGGTCAATAATAGTGTTGCTAAAGTGTTAGGCAGCTTTAACCAATCACTTTCTACATCAATCCATGTGTAATTTGCCAAAAATTTAAGATTGTAAATATTTACGGTCTTGGGTTTTCAATCACAATGTATAATACTGATTCTTCTGTACCTGAATTCATAGAAGTAGTATGTAGTGGAAATAATTTAGTGCTTTGTATACCCCTTTTACAATGGGCATGATAATATACAGTATTAATCCTTCAGAGAGATATTATAAGAGTCACGTAAAACAGCATGTGTGTCACTGCTTTCTAAAGTGCTGCACAAATGTCAGCTGTAATAACCACAAATGAACATTTGAAACACAGTATATTTCTATGTTGTTAAGTGCTTTGGGTATGAATGAATTTCAGGAGATGATGTTAAATGTCTACACTTAAATCACAATTTTTTTTTGCTGTATAAAGAAATGGCACACATGGCACTGTTATTAATAGAAGTATATATTGTGGCAAAATCAAAACTACTTAGCAACATATTGCTAATTACCTTTCAAACTAAATCTATATGTAGAAAATAATTACATGTTCTCATATATGATGACTGTGTTAAATACTTGCTTTAAATATTATAAATAGTAAGATGAATACCAAATGTAACATCTTCTTGTCTGTATTAGCAAAATAAAGACAGTACTCAAGCACAATGGGTATAGATCCTACAGAGACCCTGATCCTAGGTAAATACAGACATAAACTATATCTTAAATTGCCTAAACCAGCGACCATTCAACATAATGGTAATTGGTAAGGGGAACTAATGACAGGTTTTCCCCTCCCTAATGCCTATGTTTTCTAGAGTTACTTAGAGTAAAAAAAAAATTCTTAGGAGACAGGTTCACATTAACTACTTTTTTTTCATTTTACATTTAGGATTTCCACTTTAGATTACATATAGCTTGACAAATTGCTCTAATTGTGCTCCTCTAAAATAGACAATCAATAGTTGTCAACGATTCATCAAGCCTAAGCTAGCACCATTTATTTTGGAGAGGCTCAGATCAAAGTGCCCAGCTTAAGAGCCTTCATTTCAACCTCAAAACTATTTGCTGTACTTAAGCTTTTCAAAATGCACAGCATCCATTTTGTGACACGTTGACTGAGGTGGGTAATAAAAACATTCCAGAGTAGGGTAGCTTCTCTTTGTTTTGAGGACAGCGACAAACTCAGGAAAAGCTTTTAAGTCTCACCGTGTCATTTTCTTGACTTATAATTTGAGGTTTTCCACAGCCTAACACAGACAAGCATATGTCTGGGTATGGTGCACATATTAGTCTGGCCAAAAGCTTCTTTTGATTTGTCATAGCATTGCAATCATTCTTTTGTGCAGCTGACAAATTCTTCTCAAATAGAAACGTAACATCTTTTAATTGAGTTGGCAGTGGAGACACTCAAATTTCTTTTGTCATCTAAATCACTCTGTTTAGCTAGAACCTTTATTGCCACTTCCGAACATCTGGTCCAATTAAAGAATAGCTGTGTCTTCTCTCATTTGAACGGCAGAGGAAGGTTAATTTTAACAGGCCCCATAGGCAAAAATCTGTTCTTTGCTGGATTTGAGATAGCTTTATGTTCTAAAGACAGCTTTGATAATTGATGGAAAATTGTATGGATTAGGACCCATCCTTACAGCTTATATATGCATGCAACAGCAAGTAGAATTGCATATAACACCAAGTTAAGTGGTCAAAATCAAGCAAAACCATGATGAGATATTAAACAATTTGGGTTTGCAGTGCAGAGAGTAAAAAGTGGAGTTGGAATATTCATTGGGAACATGCACCCCTAAGGAAGGCCAGAAATAACTATCAGACCATCTAATGAAAAGTAGTGAGGCGAAGAGGAAGATGGTAATATGCAGAAGGAAGAAGAATAAAAGCAGTGATTCTCTTTTTCTCCCACGGAAGACTGAGATGTGAACAGCATATATCATAATATGCCAGAGTATAAAACACAAAGTTAAAGATAGACTTTCAGAGACAGATTTCTCATTGTAAATCCTGGAGGGATATAGAGTAAATTTGAGCCTATAGAAATGACCCAAGGCATTGAATCTTTCAGCTGCAATATTGACTGGCTATTAACTGTCATTGACTAGAATTTGGGGGTCTTGGGGTGGGTATGTCACATTCCATCTAAATATTAAGATTTTTACATGTTATTTCCTGTCAAATATCTATTCTGATAAGCTCATGAAAAGAATATCAGCAAAAAAGCTAGCAACTATTCCTATGTCACATTTTGTATATCTCAGTAATAACTACAGAGGAAGGAATATATGATAGAAAAGACAGTAGTCCATGAAAATCAATTGCAGGGATGAAAAAGTACCCTTGTTATATATATGTGTGTGTGTGTGTGTGTGTGTGTGTGTGTGTGTGTGTGTAGACAACTCATAACTAAGTAATGGCATCTTCAAGACAATAAATGTACTCAGGACAAACACTGTTCTGCCTGTTCTATGTTTATAAATTAATAACCTCATGTAAAAATGCCTCATAATTATGTAGTAACTTAAAGATTTTAAGTACTCCAGATATGATCTCATTCAGTCCTCTTAAAAACTCCTGATTTGTGCTCTGGAGAAATCATTATTCCCATTTTTTATAGATAAAGAAACTGAGATTTCAAAGATTTAAAGAAATTACTTAAGGTCATATTAACCTAGATAGTTAATGAAGGCATGATTTATTGATATCCATTGTTCCTGTGATCAGCTCTTTCAAATACAGAGAGCACACCATTGAAAGTCAACTCTCTAATACCACTGAGGTCTCATTAAATGCCACCATCGGTAGGTATCAGCATATCTACTTACACATTCTTTAAGTCTTACCTGTTGTCCACCTGTTTCCATACTCACAGCACACCAGCTCTGTTCTTTTCTCCTGAATTGGTTTGGTTCAATACCATGTTTTAGCACTACATCTCCAGCTCTCAAAAGGGAAAACTGGATTTGAGCTAATTTCCCTGGCTCTGACAGTAGCCTTGATGTTTGCTTGTCAACCACACATAAAACTGCCCCGGGTAAGAGGAAACTGTTCTCATTCCTACAAAACATCTCCCATTAATTGATAGGGGAAGATAATTGGACAGCAGCTTCATGTTTATTATAAACCATTCACATTGTATTCTTTTTCTTTTTGGGTTTTATTGATTTGATAAAAATATCTCTTTTGGAAAAATAAGGGGTGTAATTTTTGGTTGTACACTCACAAATTGACAAAAACAATAACAGGATCACTTTGGAAAACTGCTTCTTATGCATAGCATACAATTATTACTGCCAAACCCAAAACAAGCTCTTTACATTTTGTATGTGCAACCAGTCTACAAAATTCCCCTGATATTGAAAATACTAATCTCATTTATGTATTTTCACTGATTAGTTTGGGATTCCTTTTATACATCTAAAGTATAAACCTCCTGACTTTAACTGCGAGGTTTTTTTCATTAGTTTGTTTCACTCTTTGAATCCCAGGAATAGGATTCCAAATAAATATATTTAAAAACACAATAAACTTTAAAGGCAATCGGCTGATTTCCATATTGCTATATTTTTTGGTGTGTGTGTGTGTGTGTGTGTGTGTGTGTGTGTGTGTGTG
>PVKZ01001758.1:61771-262441 GCA_004027375.1 Macroglossus sobrinus | reverse complement strand
ATTATCTGAGTAAAGAACTAAGCAGAGACTGAGGGAGTAACAGAATGATGAGACTGAGAGTGGATTCTTTCAATAAGTTATTGACACAAAACTGATATCATCCCACACAACTTATCACCTAAGAGTTTATATGACCACGCAAGAAAGATCTATGTTTTAAAAACAATCAGCAGCTTTAATTGAGGCAATGCTACATTTTAACTAGAGGGTCAGTAACTTCTTTAATCCTGAGGGATATAGGTTTCACCTAAGATGGCCCCTAGCAGCCAGTGTGAGGCCTAAAAGAAAAGTAGAAATCCAAAAGAAGAGAAAGAAAAGGAGAGGAAACCACTGAGGATGAGGGAAGAAGAGGGAATGGAAAGAAAAGGGCACTTAAAGGTAAAACACAGAAGAAAGAGGGCATATCCTGGGAACATATTTGTTCCAAACTAGCTGCATAAGTCACTGCCTCAACCTCCTTCAAGCCTTTACATGAATGTTACCTTCTCAATGAAGTTTGCCATTATCACTTTTAAAAATTGCAGTATTTGCATTCTTCTCACAATTGGTATTCTTTGTCACGTTAACTCTGCTTTTTTTCTTTTTTCTTTTCATGTAACATCACTTTCTAACATATGGTATATTTACTCACTTTTTACATTTATTTTCTATGATATGTGTCTCCTCACTAGAACAAGAACAAAGATTTCTGTCTTTTTTTTAAATTTTATATTTCAAGTTGTAGAATAATGTTCTGCATGAAGTGTCTACTCATCAAATATTTGTTAAATGTGCAAATGATTTCATGAACATTAAAATATTGCCCTAGCTATAAAATAAAATAAAGTATTTTAAATACATACATATATTTTCATTTGCACATGCTCATATATAACTATGGGAGAGAAAATAATGAAGATGGAGTAGTTACAAGCTTGCGTCTACATCTAGAATCCCTGAGAAAGTGATATAGTTTAAAATACAAACTAATGCAGTTGTATTGTTTTGCACAATTCAATGCCATGAACAGTATCTTTATCAGGAACATATATATTTTTTTAAATAGTACATAAAATTCTGAGTATTTCCTTCCCTTGATTTATACAGTAATTGCATTCCTGGAAATTTAAGCATGTATTAAATGCATGCAAAAATGCTCAGTATTTATATGTACAGTTAGCTTCTGGAAACCCATAGAAATGACCCAATATTTACCTGAAATATTGACTGGATATTAACTGCCATTAACTAGAATTTAGGGGTCATAGGCCGATATGTCAAATTCCATCTGAAAATTAATATTTTTGCATGCTAGTTTATTTCAAGTAAACATCTCTTCTTCAGATAAACATCAAATAATTATGAAATCATAAAGACGAAGTAGGATATCTGAAGGCAATATTTTCTTTTGGTTCCCATCCACTGTAGCACACCCCACCAACAATGAGAAACTAAAAAAATATGTTCTTATATTTGTCAAAGTATTTCCTATGGAACATTTCCCACCCCCCCACCCCCACCACCATTACAAATCACTGACCTTAACTGTCCCCAGCAGAGTTTACTCACACATTCTGTGGACAGTCCTTGACACTTCAGCAGAAGACAGAGTTGAGCATTTTGATAATCTGACCTGCCTTCAAAACATCATGGTGGTATCCCTGATCACAAAATCATTTCCTGCTTAAAAACAAACATGTAATAAGTTAAGCAAAACTTTCAGGAATTTAATTGATGTAGACAAGCAAACATAGGATTTTTGATCCCCGTCTTCCTTGTTTTGCTTTCTAACACTATTTTTACTGATCTGAATTAACCAGAAAATTATCTTAAATTTCCTCAAGCTCTACCTTACTTATAAATAATTTGATTATTCAAAATCAGAACCATGCTTATAAATGCCCAGAAAAGACTAATTTTTAAAGTAATTATAACACTCTTTATTTTTTGAAAATGCATAGAAAGAAAAATATGTATACACATATACACATAATCACGGGTAGAAATTTGCTAAACACCTCCTTTTGGCACAGTTAAAAAGTTATGAGCTCTGAACATTAGCAATGCAAATACATATACATTGTTTTTCAGTTTAGTTCTAAAGAGAACTACTTTGGTGCCTTTGGCAAACAAGCAATACATCATTGGAAACACAGGCACATGCTGTTTTGAAATTAGCACACACTTATCTCTACCCTTTCCTCTTGTCCCTGAAGAAAATTTCAAATTTGATCTGCACTATCATTACCTAATGATGATCAGCATCCTTCCTATTCTTGAGTTTTAAACTGCAGATTTCAGTGACACCCAACATTGAGACATGAGCAATAAATCTGCAGTTATGAGCAGCTTGCTTTTATGGAAATATGTCAAACTGAATATATTAAAATGATAACTTTCACATCAGCTTGTCACAGCTTACTTTTTTTTCATTTTTAGTGCTGACAAATATGCATTTAAAAAATAAATCCCATGTGATATTTAATGTATTTTATAAATATTATAACTTCTACAAATAAGTTAAACTAAGCATTCTAGTGACCTTAGAATCAAGAGCTATGCATTTTCTACATGTATTTTTTCCTGTTACTATTGGAACATGGGCACTGGCCACCAAACAAGGGATCAGATGGCTGGATCCCAACTTCTCCAACGTGCCTCAGTTTCCTCATTCATAAAATGGATATCACTAAATGATCTCCAAGGTATTCAATCTCTTAGACTTGGAAATATTAGTGAACAATTCCAGAAGTTAGAGTATTTTAGTAAGTCAATCTTTATTCTCAGTATACTATTACGTGCAAAGACAAAAAATAAATCCAAATAATAAGAAATATTCCTTAAGGCTGAAAAAATGTGCAGAACTGCAATACATTTTGTTCTTATATTTGTATATATTTGCATTCTGTGTCCATCTCCTTTATTCACCCACTCTCTCTTTGCCTCGCTCCCCAGCAGCTGATTTCACTTCATTACTAAGCTCTGCCTCTTTCAGGTCACAACTGATTGATTTTGTATTTCAACATTTTTTTTTTTGGCAGTTTCCAATATCTCTTTTTTTTACTCAATTGCCGGACAGAAGACTTGCAGAGTCATGATTTTTGCAGATTTCTAATCCTCTGCTTTAGTACTTATCCAGGGCCTAAATCAGACCCTAGGAATGACTTCCTTAGAAAATAGTTGATAGCAATATTTAATTTTTTTCTCAAAATGGATAGGTAATGATCACAAATTACAAAGACTGCTTAGAAGATGGACAGTAAATGTGGGTATATAGATGCCTTTATTCTCCTTCCTCTTTAATCCATCTTCCTAGCAAGCAGTAGACAAGGGCCTATCTAAAATCTTATTTCTCAAAACATGATTTTTGATCAGCAACGTCATTATGACCTGGAAGTTTGTTAAAAACACAAGATTGCAGGCCCTATCCCAGTTCTACTGAATCAAAATCTGTATTTTAACAATATCTCAGGTGATTTGTAAGCACATTAACATTTAAGAAGCTTTGGTCTAAAACAGGAGTCTGTTGTGTCACTGTCCCAACTAAAGTCCTTCAATGGCTTGTTGCTGTTGATAACATTCAAATCTTTAGGAAGATTACCTCTTAAATTCCCCTGTTTCCACCACAAGGCCACTTGTCACCAAAAAGCAGAAATTTTATCCTCCAATTCTCATTTCTTCATTCCCCACAACTTCCTATATTACATGTTAGGCGCATGCTTGGGTATATGAGAAAAACATGACAATATCTCATTTGATTAAATTGAAACCCAATGGTGCATCTGTAGAGTATTTCTCCAAGTCTATTTGTATTACATCTCTGACATGATACATTTCCTACTGTTTATTCAGTTGGCACCCAGTGGGGTAGGCACATGTTTCTTTTCATTTCTTTCCTTCTTTTGAATTACAATAAATGGTGTATGGTGTCTTTCCTGAAGGTTAAATTAATAGAATATTGTTGTAAACTTTATTATGAAGTTAATAATTCAATATTTATCTTCAAAAGTAACATTAGAACAAACTAACACAATCAAGGGAAACATCAAGTTTTACTCATGAAAAAGGAGAATCTAGGCTATTCTTGCTCAATCAAATAAGACCTCAATATATTTTCAGCTTTTTGGGGTTAAGAAAATAATTTTATATGTTGTAATATATTTTCTGTAAGATTTTATTGTGTTCTTGAAAAATTATTCCAATTTTATTCATTTAATGATAAACCTCGTTAGATGATGGTAGATAGTTCTGAATGTTTCCAATTATACATCTTTACATTTTGCCACATGACTTTCAGAACCTGCCTGTGGCAAGAGAGTATACTTTCCTGTATCCTTGCCATCAGACTTGGATACAGGTAAGTATCCCTGTATATAAAATTTGCCCTGGCCAAAGAAATGTGAGCCAAGGCTACAATGTGCTACTTGATGAGCAAAAGCTTTCACAAACATTTCAAGCTTCTGCCAGCTCTCTTGCTTTTTCCTTTGGCAAGAGAATGGCCTGTCTCAGATGGTGCATGTTCCTTGCATCCTGGATCCTGGAATGAAAAAATATGTGAAATAGTTTGACCTATATTCAACATGAAAAGATAGGGAGAAATAATTTCTTTTTTTTAAGACTTTGAGATTTGGAGTTATTGATTACCTAAGCAAAAATAGGAAAAGTGAACACACCTTATTTTGTAATCATCACCCAATTTTATTAATATTTAGCATTTCTGATTGTGGCAGAAACAATGACATTGCCACCCATAATCACTCATTCTGGTATTCAAACACTGGTGTAATACTTCCCCTCGAGTGTGGGCAGGACCTGTCTGTCACTTGCTTCTAAGCAATAGAACATGGAAAATGTGAAGGATTGTCACTCTTGTGATTATGCTACCTTGTGTAAGATTTGCTCTAGAGGCTCCTCTTGTGGTTTTATTATGGTAATGGATCAATTCGGAGAAGTCCATGTAGCCAAGAATGGTGGGAAACTTCTAGGAAAAGCAAGCAGTTTCTAGGAGCTGAAAGTAGTCTCTAGTTGTTAAGGGGCCACCACCTGGCTTCATAAGAAGCCAGGGCACTCAGTACTACAGATGTGAGAAAATTAATTCTTCTGACAAAGTAAGCAATCTTGGAGGCAGATTCTTCCCTATTTGAGCCTCTAGAGAAGAATGCAGCCCACCTGACACCTTCTTTACAACCCTGTGAGACCCTGAGCAGAACTAGCTAAGCCAGACCTGGCCTCTCAACCCTTACAAATTATGATACAATAAATGCACATATTTAAGTCGCTAATTTTGTGACAATTTGTTACACAACCACAGAAAATTAATTCTCAGAATATAAAAGCAACATTGGTTGAAAATTCAGAAAAGTTTAAATAAGAAAATAACAAATCACATAATTCTGCTATGCAGAAACTATTATTTTTAACATTTTAATACATTTTTCTGTTTTCTCTATACATAATCTATATCTATTCTAGTGTCTTAGAAAGTGTATTTACAAGTTTGTATCTTATTTTTTTCACTGATAATTATAGAATAAGCTTTTTACACTTGAGTTCCTTGAGATCGGGGACTTTGGTTTGGTCACTAGTGTATCCTCAGCATACTGCCTGACACATAATAGCAACTAAATACATATTTGTTGAATGAACTGATGTTTTACACTGACAATAATTCTTCATAAACTTCATTCTAGTGGTTGCATAAAGTTCCATAAATTGAGTGATTATTATCTACCTAACCATTCCTCTGTTTTAGATCTATAGTTGATATTGACATATATATTTTAAATTATTCTATTTATGTATACATTCTCTTAAGCCAAATATTTCTTTCTCCTCACCCCATGTTTTCCATCCAATATTGTAAAATATGAGCATGTCATGCCTAGACAGGAAGAGGTAAACACAGTGTTAAAACAGCATTTTCTACTGAAGATATAAGAAAATTATAGACTGTTTCTATTAGGAGGTACCTGTATGGAAAGGTCACACAACCAGTGGGCACAAGAGTTCAGATCCTCTTTATTTTCCCTTTAGACTATTCAAAAGGCTCATAATGTACATCTTGCTTCTTTAATGCAGTCTTGGCCTTATCGTTAGAGTAATCTTCCTATTAAACAAATTGAATTATGCCTATCATCTTCCTATAAAATTGATTAATAGATTTCCATTGCCTATAAAATAATGCCCAAACTCCTAAAAAGTCACATAGGGCTCTCCCCACTATTACCTAACCTATAATTTCATCATTGTTTTTTTCTAATTTCTTCTATATTTATTTATGACTCTCCAGTCTATCACCTCTGAATGCACAATGTGTTAATGAATTTTTGTGCTCTATTCCTATATTGTTGTTCCTTTTACCTGTGATGGTAAAAGTTTCTGCCATAATTTTCTGTCTAAATGATTAGTATTCTTCAAAGCCAAAATGTAATGCCACCTAGTATGTGATATTTTCTCTGAGCCTCCTAATCAGGGTGAAGAAATTCTGCTTCTATAATTCTATTCTTGTCTTGTGTTACAAACTATATGACTATCTCTTCCACTAGATGTATTTCTCTTTGAGGGCAGACACTTGATTCAACAAAATAGAAAAATCTCCTACTTTCATGAAGTTTACAGTACAGGAAGGGAAGAAATACATGAACAACTAAACAAAAAGCTCTATGATATATCCTCAGAAGACAAACTAAATCAAGATAAAGGGATACTGAGTATCTAGTATATGTGTGTGCATGGATATATACATACCATGTACTATTTTTATAGTGCGATCAAGATAAGCATCTCCAATAAGAAGACATTTGAACAGAAACAAAAGGACATGAGGGTTTGAGCCATGTGAATAATATTCTTGATTTTGATCATAAAAGTGAAAGTATCTGATTTATATTTTTACAGGATCATTCTGATTATTTTGTTGAGAATAGATGATAGAAGGTCAAAGACAGTAGCAGGGAGACCAATTAGAGAGCCATTACAGTAATCTGGGTAAGATGTGATTGTGATTAACACTAGGGAAGTAGTTGTGGAAGAGATGAGAAGTACGCAGTTTCTGAATACATTTTGAAGATACACTCAAATGCAAGCTACCCAGTAGAATATGAGCTCCATGAGAGCTTGGAAATGTGTCATTTTTGATACTGCTTTGGCTCCAGTAAGTAGAACAGTGCCTAGCACTTAGTTAGTACTCAATAAATATGTTAGTTGAATGAAAAGCCAAAATAATATGCCAATAGATTAAATGGGAATTTTATGTGATTGTGAAGAGTCAAATATAACTCCAGTTACTATTTAGAGCAAATAGAAGAATTAAGCTGCCATTTATGGAGATGGGGATACTGAAGTCATTGTACACAATTAGGAAAGGGGTTAGAAATTAGGATTTCTGCCTTATCCATGTTAAATTTGAAGTTCTTATTAAACATTTAAATGGAGTATCAAGTAGACAGATATATGAATCGAGATTTCAGGGGAGAGGTCTGTACTAAAGACATGTATCACGGAGTTATCAGCAGCATGTAGATAACATTTAAAGTAATAAAATTAGATTATGTCATGTAAAGATTGAGTGTAAATAAAAAGAAAAATAATCTGAGGACTGAGTCATGGTACCCCAACATTAAAAGTTTGGGGAGAAGAAAAGAATCCAACAAAGAAGACAGAAGGCACATTCAGTGAGGTAGAAAGAGGGCCATGACAGGGGGTCCTGAGAGGCAAATAAAGGAAGTGTAACAAGCAGGAGAAAATGAAGTAAAGACTGAAAACTGAACAATGAATTTGGTGACAGAGCAATTGTTGGTGGCATGATTACAGTGTATTTTGCAGACTAGTGTTAGTGAAATCCTCACTAAAATGGTATCAAGAAAAAAAGTGGAGAAGTGGAAGTCAGCGAGTATAGATAAATGAAAGACTTTGTTGAAAAAGGCACAGAGAAATGGGAATAAATATACTAAGACTTATTTTATAGATTTACCATAAGGTTCCATTTGGAAATAGTTTATTAAATGTCAAGTATTAATTACTGATGGCTCCCTTTTTTTAAATGTATAGAGCCATTCTTCTCAAAATTAATTACATGGATATTTAATGTCCTACTAATAATTAGACTCCATACTATTATTTCTAAATTAGCTTTAAGTAAGGTTAGTTTGGTCCTCTACTTGTCAAACTAGTATTATCATTTTCTGTATAGGTATCTGCCTTCCCAACCAGACTGTGATCCTTAAGTGTAGGAACCATGCTTGATTTAGGTATAGTCCCATGGCCTCATACAAGACTAGGTACAGAATAAATCTGCAATAACTATTCAATAAGTAATTGAATGATGAAATAAATATTAGTATGAATATAAATGTGTAAAAGAATGAAGATTAGGTAGGCACTTCAATGTCTTTCTAAAGTTATAAATTAAGCTTGTTTTCTGTGCTGGTTGATGTCTGTCGGCATCTTAGACAGCCTGCCAATATGACCAAGACATGCTTGCCAGGTTTCTATTTGTAATAATCTCAGATGCACATGCAATCAATAGTGCCACCCCAAATCAATGAATACTACCACAACAAAAATTACTCTGCCCTTTCCTTGTGTAACACAAGACAGGTTCAAATAACCTTTAAGGAAATATGCTATTACATTAAGAAATAATGTCAAGCTTCTCCAGAAAACATTATACAGTTGCTACTGCTATTACCACCTGCCTCTCTTCAAGGAGGTAAACACTAGGAAATATGGAGTAGTCAGAATATTGCCTATGATTAGGATAATATTGCTATTGTGACTTTGCTATTCCCCACATCTCTTGCATAGAATAAATGAAATCTATTCACTGGCACTAAAAGAAATGGAGCCAAATAAACGACAGAAACATGCATTTTGCAACAAAGGGGGAACTCGGTGGGTAATAAGTGTCAGAAATACTTTGAGACATTTTATTGCTTGTATATGAAATGACTGATACCAACTAGAACATCCTTAACCTCTCTCTTGGCTCAAAGCTATATGGTGAATAACTACTTCATCTGATATAAATGCCTATAAATTAATTTAGCTCTTATACCACTGGGCAAAGTCCATACTCTATCTGCAAGTGCAAGGAAAACTAGTTCCTTTCAATTCAAGAGAGAAAAACGCATCATTGTACTGTATGTATCATTTTTAGAAAGACTCTAAACTCTAATCACCTGTCTCTTGTTTCCTGATGGAGCCCCAGTTATCTACTGTACAGAACAAAAACAGCAACAGAAAATCTATATTTTCTCAGGCTTTGGAAATTTTTTTTTGTGAACATGACAGTAGATATCGCTTTACAATTTTTCTTTGTTTATACTTCTTTTCAAATATCTTTGTATCTCCTGAGTGCGCCAGCTGGGGAAGGGCAGTACAGCCTATTGCAGAAATGATTAGAAATGAACTCAATTTGCTTCAAGAAATATGAGAAGTGGGGAGTGTAAGAAAGTAAACATGAAACAAAAGTGAGCATGAGTTGATAATTGGTGAAACTGGGTGATGTGTACATGGAAGTTCACTACACCACTCTTTTAACAGTTTTATAAGTTTAAAATTCTTTATAAAGTAAAAGTAATTTCCAGACACAAATGACCCACAGTCTATAGTACATCAACACATGACATTTATTGAGCAATTACAATGCCTCTGACCCTGTTCTGGGCACTAAGGGAAAGATAAATAAGCCACTATATTAATCAGAAAAGTTGGTGGATTTAATTAAAACAATACATTATAAAATACTTACTGGTCACTTATTATGTGTCAGGACTATATTATTTCATTTAAACTTCATTATGACTCTGTTACTCCCATAACAGAGGCTCAGAGAAGTTACTGACTTCAATAATGTCATCTAACTTGAAAGTGACTGGGCACAGATTCAAGCCTGGGTCTGATAAACACCCAATTACATGTATGCTCTTTTCCTGTTTAGAAAAGAAAGCTCAGCTCACTGCCAGCGTTAATTTAATTTTACATAAACATGCTCTTTGAAGCTACAGCAAATCTGACTGGTTTTCAATGTGAAAATAATATATAAAATCTGTTCTTACAGTTACTTCTAAACAGATCTTGTCTCTAATCCTATTGTAACAGAAATGTACACATAAATTGGATTCATCAGGTGAATCTTCGGCTAACGACTGTTTGAAAATGATGTTAACATCATGCATGGGAATGCTACGTTTTCTAGGATTTGACATTTTCAGCGATTGAGAATTACTATATTTTGTAAATGGAAATGCCACTATTGCAAACAGAATGCTATAAATAGAATGATGTCATTTGTTTTCAAAGACTATCGATAAACTAGAACGATGCCAAAAAATACTAGAGCAATATGAAAATAATAATAAAAGTGAGATATTTTGTGGCAAACTTTGGGGGTAAGGTTAGGACTGTGACCCACAAGGTATCTCAGGGCAAACACTGTAGCGGCAAGTGCCACCAGCAAATATTTTTAGAGCAAATGGGAAATAGGCTAAACACTAGAATATATACTAAATCCACAGTTACTGCATCACTAGAAAAAATTTTTCTCAAGGAAAAATGTCTTAAACATAGCTTTGTGTAATAAACAGGATCTACTGATTTTTTTCTGATACAAAGCCACACAAAGTACATTGTTGACTAACAGAGAAAGTATTTTAATTCTCTTACAGCCTTACAGATATTAATCTGAAATATGTCACATAGATAAGTTATTGTCTATAAGATGCAACAGAGGCAAATGATCTCTAATTCAGCAATTTATATGTGTCATTTGCCTCAAATAAGTAAATCAAGCCTACCCATCTAAGATAAAAAAGATGAAATTCACTAATAATACTGTTATAAATCATAAAATTTTCTCAATGTTTCTATTTTTATTAAAGCTGAAAACACATTTTGGCCCATTTTAATGTATAGCTATTTTCTGAAAGCACCTTATTTGTGGACAGTAGATCCTGTTTCAAGCATTGGATCTGATTTTGAACTTGAACAGTGAGAGACAATTCACTTGCAGAAATGTTCTGTTCAAAACTAATTCCAAGCATAATTTTAGCAAAGCAATAAAATAATATGAGCTTTTTTCAGACTCAAGTACAATTAGAGGCACTATTTTTAAAAGGTTTTAATTCTTCTTTGTAAAATACTGAATCCAATTTTTTAAAAAAGTCAACAAACAAAGCTATGCAATTGTTACTTTCTCAAAGTGTAGTAATATAAATAGCAACACTGTTTTGGTTAAAAGTTTCCTAATCATTCTGCTTTGTGGAATTAAAAAAAGAACACACACACATACACTACAGTGATTTAGATGTTGCAAAAAAGATTTTTTCTGTATCAGTTTAGAAATGAAACACTTATTTCTTTGAAATATATGAAGGATGAGGATTACATAACTGAAGGAGAAAAGAGAAAGGACTTTAGTACAGGCTCTGATTTATTTGGAAAAGTCAGAAAATACAGTACACATGCAGCAATGAATATGGGGGAGAAAAAAATAACTTAAAAATACTTTTTCTTAAACAAAGTACAATCCTGGTTTGAATATAAACTTGATGTTCAGCCCAAGATAACTATGTAAGAACTGGAAGGCAGAAATATCATGTTTCTGTATAAGGTGGAAAGAATTGAGGACATACTAAAATTTGTGTTGGTAAATAGTCACTGTATATTCAATGTTAAAATCTTAAGTGAACAATTCAATAAACAGGTTATAACTTTATACAATACAGTAATATTCTGAAAAACACAGCTCTGAAAAACAAAGCCATGATATGTAGCATTTGCTGATTTCCATGGCAAAAATACTCCCACCGATGGCCTACTTTAAGCTACTGACTTGATGACTTTGAAAGTGGAAGTGGAAAAAGATGCACACAGTTGGCTTTCTAGAGCTAGTAAGAGCCAGTGCCAGCACAATCACTTAACCAAATGCTAATCAACATAAAATATTTCCCTCACCCTAGAAAGTTTCCTAATGTCCCATTCTAGCCAATTCCTACCCCCCATAAATAATCCCTATTCTGATTTATATAGCTATAAAATAATGTTCCCTGTTTTTGAAGTTAATAAAAACATATTCACACTATATGCACTCTATTGTCAGCTTCTATATTCAACATATTTTCAAAATTTTCCATGGCCATTGTGCATTTCGGTAGTTAACTCTTTTTATACTGCTGAACGTGCTTTTGTTAAATAACTATACAACAATTAGTTTATCCATTTTTCTGTTGATGGACATTTGGTTTTCTTTTCAGTTTTTGAATACTATGAATGAAGTGTCCATAAATTATACTTGTAAAAGTCTCTGTGTGGATAAATATATTCATGTCTCTAGGAGAGATACTAAAATGAAAAATTCCATTGTATAAAGTGCATTTTTAACTTTATAAGAAAATGCCAATGTCCCTAAGTGACTATAACATTCTGCATTCCCACCAGCAATGGATGAAAGATGTGGATGCTTCCCATCCTTGTCAGCATTTGGAGTTGTCTTTTTAATTTTAGCCACTCCAGTGGATGTGAAGTGGTACCTCATCATGTTTTGAATTTGCATTTCCTGATGACTAATGGTGTTAAACAACTTTTCATGAACTTATTGACAATTTATATATTGTTTTTGGTGAAGTACATCTTCAAGTATTCTATATTTTTATTGTAGAGTTGTCTGGCTTTTCTTATTTAATTGAGAAATAATTTATATAGTATAGTTCTGAATATTTATTAGTTATGCATATGAAAAATATCTTGTCTCACTCTGTGGATTATATTTTAATTTCCTTAATTATGTGATAACTTTGCCCTTGAGGGGATATTTGTCAATGCTTGGAGACATTTTTGGTTGTTACAACTGGAGGCTTACTCTATCAAGTTAGCAAGGAGAATCTCTTGCTCTAGGCTGCTAAGATGAAATCTTCCAAAATATAACATATTCATGAGATTGACATTTCATCATCGTACCATATTGTATCGGTTGGAAAAAGTCACAAGTCCCACCTAAACTCAAGTGGAGAGGACTATAAATGGCATTGACATCAGTAGATAAGAATCATAATGGGCCACCGTATGGTCTATCTGGTATAGTTGACATTCTATCTACCAACTTGCTATGACTTTTCTATCTTTCCATACGCGCGCGCGTGTGTGTGTGTGTGTGTGTGTGTGTGTGTGTGTGTGTGTGTATTCTATGATCCTTACCTTTTATAATGCCTTCTTTGGTTAATTGAATTTTATTATTGCATTGTAATGCCTCTATGTTTTTAATGTTTTTAAAATTATTTTTTGGTGGTTGCTCAGGAAATTTCAGTATCTACCCATAATTCATTATAGTTTACTTAGAATTAATATTGTACCATTCCTGTAAAATAAAAGAACCATAAAATACTATAATTGTCTTTATTTCCCAGTCTTTTTCCTCTATTTTAATCTACATATATAATGAAACCCTCAGTAATGTCATTATTTTTTATTTAACAAGTTTTTTAAAATAATTAAAAGGAAAAAAGTCATTTATATGTGCTTATATATTTAACCATAATCCTACACTATTCCAATTAGATACTATTTCCCTTGTGTCTGCAGAAGATTCTTCAATATTTCTTGTAGCACAATTCTTGTGGCTAATTCTTTCAAATTTTAGTTTTCTTAAAAAAATATTTTTGACCCTCATTTTCCAAAGTCATTTTCACTGGTCATAAAATTGAAGATTGATTTTTTTCTCTTGGAACTTTAAACATATGCAAATGTCTTAGGGCCTCCATTATTGCTGATGAGAATTCAGCTGATAGTCACACCATTGTTCTCTTATACATAATTTGCCACTTTTCTTTGGCTGCTTTGAAAATTTTCTACTTAATCATGTTACACAGTTTAACAATGATGTGCTTAAGTATAGTTTTCTTTGTATTTATCCAGCTTTTATTCACTGAGCTTGTTACATATGTAGTTTAATGTTTTTCAAATAATATGGGAAAGTTTTAGCCATTGTTTTTTTCAAACACATTTTTTTCTGACCTATTCTCTCTCCTCTCCACTAGAACTCAAATTACATATACATATATATGTACACACACATATACATATATATATACATATATATACATACATACATACATACACAAACATATATCTATATATATGCATGTATATGTGCATGTAAATTACTATTATCTTATAAATCACTGGGACGGTCTTTTTGTTCTTTCTATTTTTTTCTCTGTTCTTCAGATTTTAAAATTTGTATTGCTTTCTCTTCCTTTCTACTGACCCATTCTTCTGCCATTTTCATTTTACTGTTAAGCCTCTGCTGTGGTTTATTTTTGTTTTAGGTGCTCTACTTTTCAGTTCTTGAATTCCCATTTATTCTTTTTTTCATACTTTTCATTTTCCTACTGAGATTTCTCATGCATTTTCTCATTATGGCCATCTCTTCCTTTAAACATTTGAACATATTTATAATAGGTGTTTTAAAGTTTCCATCTTCTAATTCAATCTTATAAGCTACCTCAGGGAAAGTTTCAACTGAATGCTCCCCTCCTCACCGAATGAGTCACATTTTCTTGCCTTGTTGCATGTCTAGTTATTTTCTATGTTTTTATTGCAATAAAATATATATGACACAAAATTCACCATTTTAACCCTTGTAAAGAATATAATTTGGTAGTATTTTAGTACATTTGAAATGTTGACCTCTTCCAGCTTCAAGTCAGGAATTGTGCATTGAGTTCTACTTGTGCTTTGAATCTTTTTTATCTCCCCTTCTATGACTCATCAGAGAAGACCCTCCGCTTTTAAGAAGCAATGTGATTAGATCACATCCAATGAGATAATAACCACATCTGAAGGTCAACTTGCCATGTACCATAACATGATCATGTCAGTGATACCTCATTATAGTCACAAGTTATAAAATTAGGGTGGAGTATCTTCAGATGACCATTTTAGAAATCCTGCCAACCATAACATTTATTGATGATCTATTGTATACTTGATACCTTAAATGTTAAAATTTAATTTGTGATAATCCTAAAGACATGTATTATAACTTCTACTTAATATTTGAGGAAAATGTGGTATAGAGATTAAAAGTACATACCTTTATTTAACATGTGTTAGAACTGTGTTTCAACTGTGGTCTGGTGGATGTCAAAGCCCATGCCATTAATTATCATAGTGCACTATTTCCCCAACATTTAGATGCTGATGTGTGAGGAGCCAATTCTAGGTAATTGCTTGGTGTTATTTTATAAAAGACAAAATCTGCAAATGTCACCAAAGTTAATATTTTCTTAAGCAAATTATATATATATATATATATATATATATGCAAATCAATTAATGCTTATTTTGCTATTTTTAAAGTACACCTGGTTTATTAACTTAAATAATATTTCAATTGATTTAGCATAGCAATAAAGTCTTAGAAGTAATAAATTTTTTTAGCCAAAGTAGTTTCTTAATGAAACTATACTAGAAACCAGACAAAGAGGAGATGAGAGGTTTTTAGAAGGGGCGAGCAATTCTGGGGAGAGAGAATCCCCTAGGATACAAATGCCCTGCACAACTGCCCACTTTCAATTGAGTTCAATGTATAGATGAATGTGATGATGCTCTTATATCCAGTTGCATATAGTTTAATTTTATATTTGAAAATTATTTCATCTTTCAAAATGTAAATTAATTAGCCTATAAAGTAAGCTGTTTTTATAATCGACCAGCTCAATTTATAGTTATAGTAACCAAGAATACTAGAAGAAAAAAATTTTTAAAAACCTAAATGATTTATTCAGGGGATAACATCAAATCACCCATGAAAGTTATAATTGAGCAATTCTAAAAAGAATAATTCATTTAAGAAAAAGTAGGCATTACATGGAAAAATATGGAGCAGCAAAAATGAATATAAAGAGATTGAAAGTCACCACACCTGTTCTTACAGTGAGAAAAAGCAGGACAAACTTAAAAACAATGACTTTCAGAGAGAACCAAAGTTTTTAGTCAAGATGTCACTGCAAAATCTGGAAAGACAAGAACATCCAGAGAGATATAGGACCTAAGAATTACTTACCTGGAGTAAAAGTCACTAAAATCGATAAACTGTAGAACATTTGGATGATAGTTTTTACAAATTGCTATAAACTGAGTGTAGACTAGAATAAGAGTGAAAAATTCCCAAGGGCCACAATCTTAGGGGGTGCCCTCATGCTTACATGGGTTTTCACTATAGGAACTCCACCAGATTCTCATGATGACTATCTGAGAAAGATCCCCCTTTGGCACTGGCTTGGAGAGAGGTATAGTAATCATTATGAAATATATCCATAGCCTTTCCATAATAAAAAATAAAAATAAAACTCCAGGAAAAAAATCACTTTGCTTTATCCTAGAGAGAGAAGATAATTCTTCCCACTGTAGCCTCTTTCAATCTTTTTGCCTCACCTAAATAGAAACAGATTTCTCTTATTTAGTCAAGAGGGGTCAAGGTTTCAAGGAAATCAACTGGGAATGCTGCATGCAGAGAACGAAGAAGAAAACAGGAGAAAAATCTAGACTTTTGGAGAAATACTAGTGAATGTCACAGCCCAGAAACACAGACCAGCTAATAAGTTGAGATATGACCAGAAGATCATGGGCTGTCTCTCTCCACCACACCTTACCCTCTCATCATCAGGGCCCCAGTGTAATAGTGGTGGATTGCAACTGACAGAGGTGCAAGAAACAAACTCTCTCTGAGGAGGAGTAGTTAGGGAAGCTCAAAATCAAGAGGGGAAATTTTTAAAAGTACACTAGAGGATATTGAAGTCTGTCACTTATGTCTACGGCAGACATTAAACACAGGCTAACTCTTAGCTGAATAAATAAACTTCATACTAAAGGCTTATTTACTTCAGTCTCTATTACTCAATATATCATGTTTGACATTTAACTAAAAATTGCAATGTGTGCCAAAAAGAAAAAATTAAAACAAAAATGCAGTCTGGAGAAACAAAGCAATCATCAGAGACAGATATGGCACAGATTTTGTTATTATCAGATGAAAAATTTTAAATAACTATGATTAATATATTAAGGCCTCTAAAGGAAAAGGAAACAACATGCAAGAACAGATGGGTAATATAAGCAGCAAAATGGAAACTCTAAGAATCAAAAGGAAATGCTAGAAATCCAAAACACTGTAACAAGAATAAAAATGCCTCTGATGGGCTTATCAGTAGGCTTGGCAGAGCCAAGGAAAGAATCAGTGAGTTTACAGATAGGTCAATAGAAACTTCACAAATTGAAATGCAAAGGAGAGGAAAAAAAAGAAGAAACGTAAACTACTTAAGAACCGTGGGATAATTTCAAAAGATGTAAAATAGAAATAAATGGAACCCCAAAAAAGAGAATAAAGAGAGAATAGTACAGAAAAAAAAGTTTAAAGAAAAACTGGATGAAAACTTCGTAGAATTACAGTCACAAAGCCAGAGTTCTAGAAACAAACATCAGGAAAAATACAACACAAGCAAATAAATTATAAAAACTACAACTAGTCATATCATATTCAAATTCCAGAAAGTCAAAGAAAAAATCTTGAAAGAAAATACCGGCAAAAGAAGTTTCAGTGGCACCATAGAAGGTTAATAGTTTTGTGTACAAGTGTATTAGTTACCTCCAAAAATTCATACAAAGCCTCATGCTAGGAAATTCATTCTCATAATTTCCTACACTAAGAAGTCAGGGAAGGGAAGACAAATTGCAAAATCAGAAATTTAATAAAATTTGGAAAACCTTTTTATATAAGTTCTTAATAAAATTGGAATACATAGATACATTGGTAGAAAAATAATATATTTTTAAAAACTATAATGCAAATCAGAACCCCACATTTTGTGCTGGAAAATAAACACAGAATAATGGTTCTCAAAACTTAATGTTCATAAGAATCAGCTGAGGAGATTAATGAAATGAAATTTTAGGACACATTTCCAATATTTGAGGGCACGTGTGTGGAGGAGATGTCTAGGAATGTGCTCCATGTGATATTGATTTACATGGTCTATGGATTGCACATTGAGGCTCTACACCAGAGGCATTGATTTCAGTAATTACTACAAGAGACAATATTGTTTGTGGCAAAAAAGGGCAGTTGTCCAGTTAGAATTCTTATAATGTTGTTATGAGGATTAAGTAAACTAATCAACTAACACTTAGAATAGTGTCTTCCATATGACATATTCCCCAAAAAATATTATTATTAATGTCTCTAGCACCATTGTCATTTAACATTGTTCTGAAAGAACCAGACAATGCAATTATGTCAATGAAATAAAAAAGAATAACTATGAGAAATGATGAGACAATATCTGCATTACCATTACTGAATATCAGCTGGCTTTGCAGCTGAAAATAATCAAAATAATCAAGAGAAATGTCATAAATAATTTTAGTAGCTGTCTAATTAAAAAGTTAATATATATGTATGTATGGATAGATAGATAGATAGATAGATAGATAGATAGATAGATAGATAGATAGAAAGAATGAAAGAGATATATGTCCTCCCTAGAAACAATAATCAGAAAATATAATGACATGATATATCAATTACAAAAGCAGTGAGAAGACAAAATAACCAGAAATTAACTTTACAAGAAATGTGCATGACCTTTTTAGAGAAAATCTTAAAACTCTACTGAGTGACATAAACCATACTCAAATAAATGGGAAGACAAATCTTGTCCTTGGTTAGGCAGAATTTAGACTGAAATCTACTTCATTCCAAAACAACATATTAAAATGCCTTTTTCTCATTCAAAAAAATACACCATGGGTGCCAAAAAAGTGGTTCAACATAATTTGAATAATTTTATACATGTATTTTCTTAGCACCAATTTACCAAGGAAAGCATATAAGGTACTCAGGGTAATTAATTTCCATTTTTTCAAATATTAAAGCACCATCAGCAGCCTAGGTCTTTTATCAATTCTCAGTGGCCCAAGACTATAAGATTAGAGAAATAATGGGTCAGAGATGTATAGAATAGGTCTTGAATGTATCAGACCTGAGGCTCAGACACACTGCCAAATGGAGATAGCTAAAACCTCTTTTACTGTGAGTCACCGAAGTCATTTGTTCTTTTGCTGTAATGAGATTTTTAGCCATTGCGTGCTGAAATATGTCTGTTGGCTAACAATAGTAGAAGTAAGGTTTTCAATCCCTTTTTTTCCCCCCTGCTTTCTTGGTCATCTCATCACAAACCAATGATGCAAACTCCTCTTATGACTGATGTAAAATGACCTGAAGCTTGAAAACTGATCTACACTCAGCAAAAAGATACCAACTCCTCTACCCTTCTCCCTCTGTGCAATATTATAGTTTGTGTCAGCAGGAAGAGATAGGGAAAACAACTCAAATAACAATTATTTGCACAGTTGCTTGCAACCTAAACCAACTCACAAAGGCAACCAAAATAATGATTTCTGTTAGTGCCCAGTCCAACATTCCTTCCATTCAATAATGACAATAAGCAGGATGGGTAGAGTAACTTGAATTTGCCTATACTTGATTATTCATACTTGCTGTGACTATGGCAGTAAGAAGATAAATGCAGATAGATACCATGTCCAAAATGCTCTAGATAAGTGCTTCTCAAATATTAATGTCATATAAATGACCTGGGGTTGTTAATAACATGCAGCTTCTAAGTCAGTATGTCTGGAATAGGTCCAAGATTATATGTTTCTAACAATATAGATACTGATGCTAGTCCAGGTACCACATTTTGAGAAATAAGGATCTAAAGCCCCCTGGCTCAGTGCATCAGTTTTATTTACCACCCAAGACTTTCCATGTAAGATTTCAAGTTCTATGTTCTATTATAATCCTCTCATAATTTATCTTAATTTTCTCTGAAAGCTAGGACATACAAAAGCACATATACTTCTGCCCAGGATTATTAATGACCTAATTTTCAAGGTTCTTTTCTAATTATAGTTTCATTATCATGAGAGGGGATTCCCCAATATGGAGACTATGGGGAAAAGGTTATTATTTGGATCCTGTACTCCATTCATTAAAATTTTAGTTCTTGGTTTATCTCATTCTTTGGACTACAAAAAATTTTAATAGTCTTTATCTTCCTTCCTCCACCCTTCATCTTACCTATATTTTCATTTCTTTAACTGATCAAAGGAAAGTCTCCTAAATCCACGAATTTAGTATATTCTATGCGAGCTAATGGAACATGCAAAATACTTCCGAGCATATATAATTACATAATTACATCTTGCCATTACCTTTTAACCAAATGTATTCTATATACTTATTATGTTAACTAATATAGTTCACTCCTCCAATATAATATCTTTTGTTTTCATAAGAAGGAAAAAATAGACCCTAAAAGAGTATAAGATATATTTGAATCATTCCTAAACCAGTACCTTAGGAATAATAATGTGTCTAGGAAAGAAGAGTTTGTTTCCATTTATCTATTGCTACATAACAAACTACCCTATAAATCAGTGGTATAGTACAAAAGTAATCCTTATTTATGATAGTTCTGTGGGTTGATGGGCTCAGCTGCATGGTTCTCACTAGGGTTTCTCTAAAGGCTGTTTCTTCATTCTTATATTTGGTGCCAGGGCTGGGAGAGTTGGAACAGGTGGAGGCTGGTTTAAAATCTCTTTCCTCAGGATGCCAATCCATGTGGATAGCATAGGCTTCCTCACAGTGTGGTTGTCTCACGGAAATCAGATCTCTTACATGGCTACTGGCTTCTAGATAGAGACTTCCAAAAAGCTAAGGCCAAAGCAACATATCTACATATGACTTAACCTCAGAAGTTACACAGCATCACTTTTGCCATATTCTATTGGTCAAAACAATCACAAGCTAACCCAAATTCAGGAAGGTAGAGGGATAGACTCCATTTCTTGATGGAGGAAAGGCTTATTTATATAGAGTGAGAAGGAACTGATAGCATCATCTTTAAGGTAAATTACCATGAGAGCTATGTGCAAAAGTGAGTGAGGTATATCATTATTTCCCAATAAACTTCTACAGGGGTCCCTACATACTATATTAAAGTTAGGATGAGAAAAGGATTACTAGAAGGCTTAGCAAAATAATTGGGTATGATAGAAGAGATACATTTCTATAATGGCCAGAAAGAGAGGTGAACATGTAAGATAGAATGTAGACAAGGATGAAATTATAGGAAAATCAGAGGTTACCAGAGTGTCAGCATCACTACAGAGTAGCTGAAATGATATCCATGATAAGAGACACAACCCTTTACTTATGATAGGACCAGCTATCAGAAGTAAAGAGAATTGTCCAAGTTTATAGTGAGTGATAGGGAGCTGAATTTGGTCTCAGATCTTTTGTGTTTTTTCCAATCCAGTGCTCGTTGAACTATACAACTCTTTTTGTTCAACCAAGATGTTGGCATGCTTAAGCAACAAAAAAGGAAGCTATAATTCAATCATAGGAGCTTGACATTATTGGTTATTTATCTCTACTTTGTTTCATATACTTCTTAAAGTTGCATGCTTCTGCTGATAATTGTTTCCAGAATGCTAAGCTTATTATTTCTGGTTTTTCCACATAGAAACTTGCTTATGTAAGTGATATACACCATATTTTGTGCTTTGTATTCTTTGTAAATATTGTAATTTGAAAACTGAATTGTATAAAGGAAAACTTTTAGATGTTGAGATTGCATTTATCATATTTTTTTTAATTCTAAGAAAGTTTTAGGTATTTCATAGAACATAGATACACTCATTTTTCTTTAAAAAAGCATAAAACCACAATGAATTCACTTAATCAGGCTTATAATAGCGCAGCACTACAAGGTTATTCTCAAAAAATATAAATGAACAAATTAATACATAAATACATCTCATTGCTAATTGCTACTACTTATAACCCCTTATTTAGGAGTGAAAAATAATTTTCAAAGCCCTTCTTGAATTTATTCGATCCTCAGGACAATTGTGGAAAATAGAATCTGTTCTACTCTAGCCCATTAAATAGATCTGAGAGTCTCAGTGATTTAGGTGTGAGGGATATGTAAAATGTGTGGGCGTGAGTAACAATGTTTGACTCCAATATTCCCTCAGATTATCTCTAGCTTTTTGCTCTCATATTTGCAGCATTTTAAACTTTTTGTACTTACACCCCAATTAAATATATCAGCATTAAGACAACCAGGTTTTGAGAATCCACATCTCTGGATTACTAATGTTAGTCCATCCTTCTTCACCTCTGAGTTTGCTTGGATTCATATTAGATCTGAGTGAAAAACATTCCCACCAAGATCCCTAACCTTGAGGGACCCATTTCAGCAGAGTTACCCCATCATCTGACTCAAAACAGAAGGAAAATGCTTTAGGCAAATATTGTTGTCATTTTACAAATAATGAAACCAAGGTGCAATAAGGTTAAAAAAGTTTAAATGGTGCACAGCTTGTGTGTCTTGCAACTTGGATCTAATTCCTAGTCTATCATTCTTTCTGTTTCTCCCAGCAGCCTCACTTAATGATTTCTAAAATAGAAAGTTATAGATACCATATTTTGGGGGGATTTGTTGTAGAAAGTACAGGAGGATAATAGTAGAAGAAAGTCAGAAGTGGTCTAGAGCTGGAATCAAGAGAAAGAGAGAATTTCACCTGGAAATCTGGGCCCTAGAGAGATCACTAAAAATCCAACTTATTCAGGAACACTGAGCTAACATGTGCTGGGATAACGGTCATTATCCCTACCTCCAAATTTTGTTTTCTTTCTGCTGCACCAGGCTGGTAAGAAGTCATCATATCTCAGTAAAATGGAACTCGATCCTGAGTAGAGGAACAAGTCCTAGTGGAAAATGTAGTGTTAGGTAGTTAGGTAGCCATAAACAGTGGGGGCAAAAGCCCAGCTCTGTAACCATAGAAATAAAAACACTGATGGCCCAACCCAAAGGCCCTTCCAGAAAAAAAACTCAGTTCTTAGATAATAATACCTCTGTATCTTGGACTACAAGGAAACAAATGACCATAGCATAGCAACCAACTTAGTCCAGCCACAAATGCTTGCATAGTAAAGAGTACTCTGACCTTCTTTTAACCTTAGCCTCATTATCTCATCATTATAATATCATGCATATATGTCCAGAAGTTCATGAATCTAATTATAACAAACTGAGTTCTGGGAAGGTGCATGCAGTTAATGATAGGTTATATAACAGCCAACTGTCAATCAAAATGACTTCACACATCAATCAGCTAGCACCAACCTTATAACCAGCCATCATGACCTCAGGTATAAGACAGATCTCCCCGCCTCTACAGGACTATGGCCCTCTCTGGTGTATTCCATTTCATTCTTTTAACTTACTTTAATAAATCTTACTTTTCCTAGTATTCACTGATCTATAGTTCTTTACTGTGTTAGCAGAAAGGATTGAGTGCCCCCAGCATCACCAGGGCAATGACTGACTTAGATCGCCTCCAACAGTAACAGTAGTCCACAAGCAAACTGATAAATATAAATGAGAATGCCTATTGACCATATGCCGAGTGTTATACTAGACTGTTGCTTGGCATCTCAATATTATTTTTACTCTTTTCAATGCTCTTCCCTTTTCCTTTGGGGCTGAAAGCCCAAAAACCACATTTCCCAGATTTTCTTGCCAGAGGGTTCTATTTACAATCTACTAATGAGAGGAACTTTTGTAAGGTTTAGAAGGCTGAAGAGAAAGAAATACAATTAGTTTTTTTTTTTCTGACAGAGATAGAGGTACTGGGGAAATTGAAAATGTGAAGATTTTAGTGATTTCAGCAGAAGTACCTGTAAATAACCCACTCTGGTATCACAACACTGAGATCATCAGGAACTGCAGCTTGCCCTTTACACAGCTACAGATATCTTGAAAACCAGCACTGGTCCTCCTTGGCCTTTACTCAACAAAATTTTCCAAAATTTTTGTAAGCATCTAATTCTTAGAGCTTGGGATGGGGAAGAAATGAGCAAAAGGGGTGAAAATATAAAATGAAAAAAATATATCTTCCGATAAAATACCATGAGTTTCGTTTTGTTTTGTTTTGTTTTGTTTTATCCTGACTCAATTCTTGCAATACAAAAACTCTGCTGGACATCTCTTAAGAGTTTTGTCCATTTTCTCTCCTTTAATCATCCCATTAAGCCTATGAAATTGGCGTTATTATTTCCATTTGAGAGATGAAGGAATTAAATCTCAGAAAACACAATTGATTTGTCCAAGGTCAGTGAACAAATAGATTCCTGAGCCTGGATTCAAATATGGAGATCATACTTTTTCCTACTATACGCTATCAGACTAATGGTATGGATGCCAGGGACACAGGAGAGATTAAGGGAGTTCTGTAGGGATCCTGACACTATGCTAATTGTTCTCAAGGAGCAGAGGGGCTTAATCACCTGAGGAGCATTTACAAATTTACTTTTAAAACTTCACTTTTTTCTTCAAGGAGGGTATATCAGAATCTCTCCCTAGGAAATTATGGCAGGGAGTGGTTAAAGATTAGAGATTTTTTTTAAAAAAAAGCTTTAATTTAAATGTTCTCCAAATAGTTATGATACAAAAGTCTGGTTGGAAAGCAGATCTACCAGGTAGATAGTTTATGCTAGACCGGATAATTCACCAGCACTCCTACCTTGGGTATGGTGACAATTCAATAAGCCCTGTTCAATTCTGTTTCAGGCACTGGGCAAGGTTAAGTTTTCAGGTAGAGCGAATCAGTGACCTGATATGAATAAGGCTGATGGCAAAGGATTCTTTCACAGAAAGTTTTCAATAAATGTTATTGACATCTTACTTACTCTTGGAATAGAGTCTGAGATATGTTTTTGTCTTCTTTCCAGTAAGTGCCAATGTAGTTTGTCTGTGCAGTAACTGTCATTACATTATAGCATTACAATTCAGCAAAATGAGTGTGGAGATTCAAGTTACATTTTATTCAATTGAAAATGAGGCCTAGAACTTTAATCAAATACTTCTCAGACACTTTCAGAGATGCAAGCTTAATGTGTCAGGTAAATCCCTAAATAGAACCACTGCCTGCATTACCAGAGTTTGTGCTAGAAAGAAACATTTACCCTTGTAACCTATTTTCACTTTGGTTTCTGCTAGATTTCTGATTCCTTACTAGTAGTCTGCTTTGTATCCACAAAGCTCTCTCTCTCCCTTTCACATAATAGTCTGTTAGGTAACATTTGGGAATTAGAAAAAAATCACTCTGGGTTCCTAATTTTGCATTTATATGTTGCCAAAGACAATGACATTGCCTCTTATCTTTAAAACACTTTTTTTGATTCATTTATTCAACAACTATCTTACCAAATATTTATTTAGATTGTAAAATTTGTCAAGCACCATGTTATGATTTGAGATACAACGTTCAAGTGAATAGATCTGCCCCATGGGAAATTTTATGTATTGTACACATACAGTGGGGATTAGGCATGGGGGGGACCTGAAATTAATATGATTTGAATGGGGAAAGTATTCGTTCTAATCTGATAGGGAAATCTGTATTTAACCTGCCTAACCATGTAATTCCATTTCAAAGGTGTTAATTCTTTCAAAATATTTATAAAATATTTACTATGTGCATAACATTGCACTACATACTATCTTAAAAAAAAAAAAAGATTTGTAAGCATCAGCCCCTATCCTCAGAGTTTAGTCTGGAGTAAGAATCAGTTGGATAAAACAAGATATAAGGCAATACACAGTCTAATACATAATATACCAGCTCTACCAGAGAGGTCAGGGACATTTTATTTGGGTCCTGGAGGATGAGAAGTTTTTGCCAGACTAAGGAAGAGGGGAATGCATTCCAGATGAGGGAAGAGCCTATGCAAAGCCACTGAAGTAGGCTTCAGAATGCTGCCTTCCACTTGAGAATGAATCTCAACCTGCTGCAGAGTAGAATCCCCTGGGTCTCTAACCAAGAACAAAATAGCATTGGAATTTAAAGAGCTACCATAGCTGAACTTGACTAAACAATGGCAAACAACATGACCTTATTCTTATATGACAAAGAAATCACTCTTATAGCTGCCGCCCCTCCCCCCATCTCCTTAATTTGAGTGTGGAGGCCTATGCTATTACTAAGCAACTTTCCAAAGAGTTTCTAGTTTGATCATAAGCCATTTCCTGCATCAGTCCGAGCTATCAAGAATAATAGAGACTACCCGCTTCACAGGCTCCCTAATGAATTTATTGTAAGTTTCTATCACATTTTTCTATGGTGATATTTACAGATTTCACTCATAAATCAGATACAGCCCATGACACTTCTTTAGGAATAACTCTGCTCTTTGCTTCCTTCCTGACAGGGAGTTTACAGTCTTTCTTACCCATTTGCTCTTGCTGAGTATTGAAAAAGCAGGAGATCCTTCCTGCCAAAGAGCTCAGGAAATTTGGTTTAATATTCCCCCTGCTGTTAATCACCTATATTCCTAATCAGATTTTCCACTGTGGTAGAAATAGCACTACAGTAAAACTAAGATAAATATGGGTTCAGATATCAGCCCCATCTACTGTCTAACTGTGCGACTTTGGATAAATAAAATCTTTGAGCTTCAGTTTCCAGTTTTGTATAAAAGAATTAATAGTACCCACTACATAGAATTATTATGAAGGTTGAAATGAGATAACATAGCTTACAGTGCCCTGAAATGTTAATGGGATTTGATTACTAATCATTTTTGGTAACTAATGATTACTTTAGCTCTCTTTCCAGAAAAAAATATCATTCATGTTAGCTAAACTCATGTATTTGCTCTTAGAAAAAGAGGTTGGAAATTTTTTTTCTGTTGAGTCATACAGTATTTGCAGTATTGCTGGCCATATTGTCTCTGTTACAACCTGCTGTAGAGAGGAAGGTGCTATAGACAATACATAAATGAATGGATGTGGCTATGTTCCAATAAAAGTTTATTTACAAAAGAAAATGTTTGCTGAGTCAGATTTGGCCTGTGTCTATAGTTTGCTGATTCCTGTCTTGAAACACAAGAGACAGCATTACATGGAGAAAAAAAAATAGACTTGGACTTTTTATAGTCATAGATTTAAATCCTAAATTCATTACTAGTTAGCTCTGCAAAATTCAGCAGTTTAATGAACCCATTCTTGTGTCTCCATTGCATCCTCTGCAGAATGTAGACAATAATAGTACCCACCTCATAGCACTTTTAATAGAATTAAAAGAGAAAATGTTTACTCAAATATTTGAAAGAGTTTCCAGTATATGATAACTTTCACGTATATATTTTGGAGGAAGATGTTTTTATTGCATTGTTGATTCTTCTTCATTTCTTGCTCTTGTATCCTTTCCTCATTCACTCATCCTGCTAGCCACGATCCCATGCAATTTCTCTATCCATGGCATCTGATATTAAGGGAGACCCCTGGCTTCCCTTCTTTTTTCTAGAAATTATACCATAGAGGGAAAGTATGTAAATTGTTGTGATGTGTATATATTTGGGAGAATAGTAGAACAATACTACTTATATTCATAAAAACCAAAATGCTTTACTTGAAAATATTTGCTTGAACTTGGAACAACATAGTCTACTTAGGAAAAACAAAGTCTAATAATGCTTAGAATCACTCTCAATTAGTATGTTACCTATATCAGCTATTAATCTAGGTTTCTTTGGATAAACTAGACACATAAATATTATTTTAAGAGCTAGATTACAAATTGAGGATAAAGCTAATCAGTATGCTGGTTAAAAATGAATGTGAAACTCTTCTATCCATTCATGCTTGTGTCCATAAACACTCAGTAAGCTGAGGAAAGAAAAACGGAGAGCCTGATTTTTATTGAGTATCTATATGTTCCAGATACGCTAATTAGGATCTTTGTGCTGTAGATGCCATCTAATTTAATCCTCACCATTAGATTCTATTACTAAGATTTTAAAGGTGAGGAAACTGAGACTCAGAGTTTAAAGCCAATTATTCATTATCACATGGCAAGTCTGTGGTGTGACTTTAATAATTAACCCAGGCATGTACCACTATATACTATACCATTTGCCTTCTCATTTTCACTGACTCCATCCTTTCATTAAAAGATCAAAATGCATGAATGCCCTGGTCAATCAAAACAATCAAATTAGTCTGAGTATTATGCATGTTCTTCCTTAAAAATAATAATTGTTGCTTTTATACAGACTGGATGTTTTACTGTATGAAAAACTGTATGTTTTACTGTCTCTTAAAACATTTTTCTTTTTCTTTAATTTGTTCGGCTTGATTAGGCTTAGAAGTTGTATCCCCGATCTCAGAAAATAGTGCCCTTAAGGACTTTTTTCACTTCCTCTATGTAATAAATATTGACACTTGAAAAGAAATCACTTATGCCTGTGTTTTTTTTGCTCACTAAAGGACCCACCCCCACATTTTCTTCAGATTTCTTGAATCTTTAGTGGCAAATTTCTGCCTGCTCTATCTTCTTGCCTTTCCATCCCCAAGAAGACACTAGTTATGAATAAGTATTTGATTTCCATGAAACACATGTAAAGTGAAAGGTGACAAGATGTAACAGTAAACCTACTTCAATCTGGTAACCACAGGGAGAAAAAAAAACTTTTTAAAATTCAAAATTATCTTAATTTTGAATAATTTGAAAAAGCATTCCTCATACAAATGTCAGAAAGATTATCACACTCCTCTTTCCCATAGAGGGCCCCTTGACATCTAAATACACTGTCTTTGGAGACATCTCAGTTGAATATTGGATATACGATTGCATCTATTTAGACACACCTGTACTCATAATTATGTGTTGAAAGCCTGCTTTCCTGCTGCCTGATTAATCAATAACAGTCTGAACTATGTATTCAAAAGCTTTTCTTCTGTTTTAGTTTCCCTTTTGTAGCTAATCAAGTGGGCCCACTCTTTATTTATGCCTGTTTATCTGCTAACTAATTAGCAATCACCTAGGTGTGACTAAGTGATCAATTAGTGTTATTGACCATTACAAGCCTCCATTTGCTATATGTTCTCATAGGATTGCCGATACATAATAATTAATCATTTCTGAAAAGATAGCTAACCTCTGTTTTTCTATTTTACTAGCCAAACTAAAGCATATATGCCTTACACTGGTGGAGAATTATAAATAACTAATTTTAGTGAAAGTTAGTAAAGGCATTTAATAATAGTTCAAAGAAATATAATATATTAAAGAATGATCTAGCATTTGAAACTAAATATACTTTTTCACTTAAACAGAAGAAATGTTTGTTTTGTCACTCTGTGATACCGCCTATCTAAATAATAATTTATTTAATTATGTCAATTAGAGGTGATAGTTGTGAACAAAAACCATATGGTGCCACCATCAGAAACAAACAATGAAATGGAATAAAAGCAATATGTTTTGTTTATTATCTTCACCACTGCCCTGAAAGAATTATTACTTCAGGAATAAGCTTTAGAAATCACAAGATGCATTGTTTTAGTGTTAAAACAAACAAACAAACAAAAACTGAAAGAAAAATACTGTACTTGAGTTGTAAAATTCAGGGTTCAGTTCTGCTTGGTTTTCTTATTTAGAGATTATCATTTGATGAACAAGTGGCACAGAAAAAGAAACCATTGGAAATATGTCATATTTTTTAATTGTAGGCCTATAATTTAACAGAGGCTTATAATTTCACACCAAAGGCACAAAAGTGAGACTATATAAACTGCTTCAACAGCTCTGGGTGAGTCTATCTGACATATATGCAGAGTATATATACTTGTAAATAAAACCACATCGTTCTCAGAGGTGGACTACAATGTGGAAAGCTGTTTTAATGTGATGAAATTTCCACAGTAATGATGAGGTGGGATGAGGTAGGGAGCAAAGGTAAATATTCACCTAGAAAACTTAAACTTGTGCCTACTACTTTGTATATGTGGCTTCTAACTCCAAAGAACCAAGAATTTAATGAAAGAAAAGAGAAATAATTTCACAAACATCAGAGAGAATAAGATATTTGGAATCAGGTTTAATCCTTACCTTTTTATTTATTTCCTCCAATGTTCTAGACATCCTGCTAGGTGCTGCAATACTGAAAAGTCTTTATTTTCAAAGAACTTTGACTATATTGAAATAAGGCATACATGTAAACATAGTATAAAATGCAATATATCACGTGCCATATTTGAGGGACCACTAAGGGATACAAAAGCATCATGTTCCCTTCCTTCACCAAACTCATCTCAGTGCATGCCTATTTTCAGAATACACATATTATATGTAGTATAGAGTTTTAACTTATTAAATTGCAGGCTTAGAGCCAATTTTGGATGCACATATGTGTCGAATTCCTTATGATGATGCCTTGTTTTGTTGCGCTATTATTTACCAAAAGTAGTATTATCTACCTTATTATTTAGAATTGATCCTTTTTTTAAATTTTACCCTTAACAAAGAAATATAACCATGAAGAGTTGTTCAAAATATTATTCAAAGTAATACACCATAGGTACAGAAAGGCAATGTGTTTTATGGGAAAGTGTAAGGGTATTAGAATAAAAAATTGTTGGGTTTGGATTCCAGCTCTGTCATTATCTTCCACTGTGATATTATGCAATTAGTTTGTCACAATCTTCTGCATCTAATTATCTCCACCTGTAAAATCATTACAATAGTACCTGGGGTCACTGAGAATACTAAATGAGTCAATGGATGTGAAGTGTCTGGCAAAAACAAACAAACAAACAATTAAATAGATAGATAATAGATACTTACTCCAATATTTGCTGGACTTCTGGAAGCTCTCCAGTAAGATTATTAAAGTTCTACTTTTATTTCTGAGGTCTTCCCACTTCACTTAACCATATTTGAGCAGTTAAATCTATTTTTCTCTTACTCCCAATATGTTTTCTGAACTGCATTCTGTACCACCACTCCCAGTCAAGGCTGTGCCTAAATTTTATGGTAATATATTCTACATATGGTAGAGCCTCTAGTCATAAATTTTCATGGCTGCTCACTCCCAGTAGAATCAAGGAAACCTAAGCTCAAGAAAATCTTTTTATATTAAGCTAAATCTTTCCTGGTACCACCTGGTTCCCTTACTTTGTGTTTCTGTCCTGTTGAGGTTATAGTCATATGTTTTCTAATCGAATTACCAGCTATCTATTAGATGGTAAAACACATGGTGTACTGTAGGGATATTTTTTTAACTAATTGCAACTCAGCTGAATGGGTGGTACTCTATAATGTGTATGGAAAAACTGCCAGTAGATTTTCCCACACTGACAGTGACTTACACATGAGTCAGAAAAAAATTTAGGTATTTTTTAATGTTAGGAGAGATGACATTTATATTATATTACATCTGATACAATGGGACAATATATGATGATGTTAAAAAATTTTGCTGTCATTTTGAATTAAATTCAAATACAAAATTTGGCTCTAGATATTACCTTGGAAGAAAAAAGAAATTCTCATTTCAAGTTGGGACACATTATCCTTGAACCTAATTTTTCAGCTAAGTAATGATCCCTATATTTCTTTTTAGATCATATTACTCATCAAGTTATTTATGGTCCGGGTAAGATGCTAAAATGGATTTGGCATATCAAAGGAACATCAGTTGTGAATTGCTGGTCCTACTTAAAATGGCATGCAGTATTTGACCTTTTTAGAGATAACTTTAGATGTTTAACTTATATTTTGAAATCTCTGATAAATTTATTTTGAGAACTCAATGAATGTCTTGGTATGATAATCCCAGGAAAGAATCTAACTCAAAACTTTCTTAGTAGTGAGAATGATATACTATCATCCCCAAAGGGCATGGAGAGGGAGAAGGATAACAACAACAACAACAACAACAACAACAACAACAACAACAACAAAACATAAATCTTGGTTATCTTTCATAAATTAGAGATTAAAATTAGAGATATTGATATATTTCAACAAGGCCAGTTGATAAGCATCTGGATAATAGGAGTTACACGTAATCACTTTTCCCCCTCTCGATTGGTTCTCATTGAGGAGGTCTGAAAATAAAAACAGTAGGTGTTAAAAAATTCTTCCTGTTTTGTATTAGTATCTTACATTTACAGTAAGAAATGTAATACTCAGAGTGCAGGCTTCTAGAGAGAAAGCCTAATGTGCTCTCCCTTCTCCTTTGATAGGCAGTATCCAGAAAATAGTAAACTCAAAAAAGATCAAACATCTTTGGGCATTGAAATGCCTCTTACTCAGCTGCGGATGATGGAAAAGGATGGTGTGTGTGTGTGTGTGTGTGTGTGTGTGTGTGTGTGTGTGTGTGTGTGTTCGTGTGTGTGTGTGAATAGAAGGGTGAGATTGATAGTGGAAGGCCACACAGCACATAACCTTACAAATATCAAAATTTTCTCTCCTGTAGAATTATACGTCTGTTTCACTCAAGCCTTGACAAAAATTAGTTTATACATGATAACTACTTATTTAAAAATTAAATCTAAGATAATCACCAATTGTATATTGGACTCTTTTAGCAACTTTACAGATAAACCTGTGTATATGTGAGAGGAATGTGATAACTTATCTTTTTATATCCACTCAGTAAATAGAACCTCCAAAGAGAAAATGGTCACTCAGGCTAAAACAAAAAACCTTTTATAAAAAAAAAAAAAAACAAAAAAACATTGTTCCTTATTTTCAGAATAGTACAAATTATTTTTACATTGAAAGTAATAAAATATCCTTGTTGATATAGAAGGATTGGTAAAGAAGGCACTGATATTAAAAATAAACCATGTCAATTCAGCCCATTATTTTGCTTTTACTTTGTATTCATTAGTTTAGAGAGTATTTGCTCACTTACTTTTTGATGAGAATTAGGTTATAGTACATCCATGAAGTTGACAGAGAACGCCAGGGATTGCCTTCAAGGAACTGACAATCCAGTGAAAAAGATAAGAAAGGATTTTAGAACTAGAATGCACAATATAAAAAAAAATACCTAAATAGGATACAGACTCTGTTTTCTGAAATTTTAGAGGGACCTACCACTTGTAGTTGAGAGACTTAGGAAAGGATTCATGAGAAAGGATTCAGTCCCAATTAATGGGTCAGATATACACATATCAAGCCTGGGGACAGGCATTCCAGATAGCAGTTACTGTGAGGAAGTTTGTTTGAATGGGTTGAAGGTTACTTAAACTGTGTGCACTTTGCATGAAAAACAAAGGTTCTTGAAGCTCAGGCTAAAGAAATTAGAGTTACAAATATTTAATATATTTAACATCATCATAAATATAATTTAAATGCCACAGACACACTCCAAGTTATTCTCCCTACAGCTGGAGGGATCTTTGGAAACAGAGACCCAATCATGTCACTCTCCTGCTTATTTTTTTCCCTCTGATCTTTGGCAAAAGTCCCAAAATCTTAACACGCCTACAAAGGCCTTGCATGATCTGAGCCTTACTTCCTTTCTCAGCTTTATTCTAAAATACTTCCAAGGGAGAGGTAGATGTGGTAAAGGGGGTCAAATATGTGGTGACAGAAAGAAATCTAACTATGGGAGGTGAACACACAGTGTAAATATATATGCCTTACTGTTAAAGTATACAGCTGAAACTTACTGGATTTCGTTAACCAATGTCACCATAAAAAATAATTAATTAATTTAAAAATAAATAAATTAAGTAAATAAATAAATTTCCAATCTGAATTCTGTACTTAGTCTAGACTGGGGTTCTTGCTGGTACTGGAAATATACCTTGCTATTTCCCACATCTAGGTCTTTATATACTCTTTCCTTCTGCTTTGAATATTCTTCCCACTAAACATTGTCTAACTTTACTCTTATACTTCTAAGCTTAACTACAATATTGCTTTCCTGATACTTCTGACGAGGTCAGATATAAACCCTGTCATCTTCTCTCTCAGCAAATGTCCTATATAATATTTAAGATATTTTATAATAATGAAATTGATATGGGACAGCACTTGTAAAATTATTAATCTTTTAGTAGAAAATGATAAGGGACATCTCTTGCAAAGTTCTTAATCTTTTTTTTAGTAAACCTAGTTAAGTTTTCTTCCCCCCTTTTTTTAGGAAAAAGGCCCTCTCTCTCAAATACCAATAATTGCTCAAAACTGGTGACTCAGATCCTCTGGCTATTGATAAGGGTCCTCAGTCCATTGTTAGCAGAAATAGTGTTAGGCCAGACAAAGCTGAGTCTGAGAAGGGAGGGAGGGGACTTTAGGCCAAAGGGTTTTTTTTTACTCTTTAAGAAATATATTAACCAAGCCTGTTTCCCTTTACTCACTTAATGGGAAAATTAATAATAGAAATTAATAGATATATGATTTAAATAGCAAATTTGTATCTTCTTTTTATTGTCTAAGGATTGAGGCAGCACTTTAGCAGGAAATCCAAGACCTCACCCCGACTAAAGCAGAAAGGGAAAGAGCTCTATGAAATACCAGTAGGCAGAAACTACGACCCTTCTCAACAGGAAGCAGAAACGGAAGAAGAGACCTCCCGTCCCTCAACATCCATACTAATAATAAGAGGGTTCATGGCTCTTAGAAAAGAGCTAGGCAGGAAGGTTAGTCAGGGGGTTTCGGGTCTGCCTGCAAAGACGCTGAGGTCATCCTATCCTAAAAGGGGTCCACCCTAATCCGCCCACAATTAAACAAGCCAGAAGGCACTTTTAGATTAAAAGTAACTTTCACAAAGAAACAAGTAAGCAGAGAATTAGGTACCAGTTTAAGCCAGTCACTCGCACCTAGTAATGAAGACCCCCAATAACCTTCAACTCACCTAAGCCTTATAATACCATCATTATAATATGAGGCATATGCCCAGAAGTTCATTAATATCATTATAACAGGCTGAATTCTGGGAACGTGCATGCACAGAAAGCAAATGATGAATCATAGAGTCCTGTCAATCTTAATTGTCAATCAAGAAAGCCCACCCCTCTAAAAAAAGTAACCACCACAGCAAATAGGAATAAAAACTCCAAAGGCTTTGTCCCCAGCTCTTTGAACCATGCTTCTCTTGCTCAAGCCCACCCAATTCCACGTCTGGAAGTGTACTTTCCCTTCTAATAAAGCTTTTCTTTTCTACTATATTTCAGTGTCTTGCTTAATTCTTTGTTCAAAACATCAAGAACCTGAACAACATGCCAGGAGAGAATCCTTACTCTCTGGTTACAAAATGATCTCATGAATAATGACTAATATTTACTGAGCAATCATTATGTACCAGGCTATACTAACTGCTTAATGAATGTAGGTTGAACAAATGCATGAATGAAGGAGTAAATTAATCAATGATGTTAGCCAATAAATATAAATTAATAACTCATATTTCATCAAGTTCACACTTCCTTATGATTTCCAAATTAAAGTAGTATCTGTCCATATGCCATATTATATTTGAGTAATAATGATAACAATTTACTGAGCAATTACCATGTTCCAGGGACTGTTTACATATATTTTATCTATGTAAATATATGAAATATCTATATATCCCTATATACTAGCACATGTGTATGTGTTTGTGTATGTGTGTATACTCATATAATCTTCACGATCCCCCAATGAGGCTGATTTATAGTTACAATATATTACAAAAGGAAAGTAAGACCTGGCAAGTTAAATGATGTCTCCAAGTTCTCCATGTGGTAGAACTTAAAATTGGAGACTGAAGAGGGTGGCTGTCACACTCCCTAGTCCTTAACTTCTCCATAGTGGTTTCCTACTGAGCATCTTTCTCTGTGCTTCCCCAATCAGCTCATCAGCTACCATATTCTTGGAACTACTTTGCTTCTTCCCAACAGTAGTGCTCTTAGATAACATGTCTCCTATTAATAGGGCTTCTCAGTTAAACTTGAATTTCAGATAAACAGCAAATATTTGTGGTATATAAATATGTCCCAAATATTGCAGAAAAAAATACACTAAAAACATATTCAGTTTTTATACAAAATTTCAATTTGACTGAGCATCCTCTAATTTTATTTGCTAAATCTGGCAACTCTATTAACAAAATCCAGTCTCACAAATTCCTAAAATTTCTGAGTAAGGAAACAGTTTTCCCTTTCCTGTCACAGGCCTGACTCTCAACGCCACATTTCTTATCCTAGTGAGCTGTGGGTAACTATTTTTGTCCTCTGTTTCTGCTTTGCTAGTACCTTCTAAGTGGGTCTTCTATCTCTTTTTACATAGTGCAGCACAATTTTTCTCTTAATCTAGCTCATTTTAGTACCACACATATGTATACCTCTTTATCTCTCCTATGCCTATGTCTTTCTCTCTCTTTCCTCAGCCTCTTTCACTCCTTCATGTCTCAACAAGTTATAACTTCTGAGGATCCAAAGCAAACTGGCCAGATTCTCAGTTTAATTGGGTTCTCCAGATAGAGAACAAGCTTCTTAATTTCCATTACTTTTTCCTTATCTCAATTCTGAGCACATGGCTCTGTAGGTAGTTGATATTTAGTAAAGCTCTGATTTCCAAATTGTATATATTTGCTTATAACGTCCTATGTAAGGATGTGTTTAGGCAGCATATTTTTCCCATGGAAGATGCTTAGCCAGTCACTCAGTGTGGCAATCATCAGGAACTTTCTGAAAGAGAAGGAACAAGTAAGTCACATTTTATTTTCTGGGGCCTGGTGAACCCTGAGAGGTCAAGAGTATGTACTTTGCATAGATCTGCAGACCATCAGAACTAGAAGGTTCCTCAAAGTTGCCCTAATGCCACCCCTTATTAAATTCAGACAAAATATGACTGAGATTCATAAAGGAAATGATAGTATACTTAAGTCGGAGAGGATCCTTGATTAATAATGCATAGTCATCAAGTTGTGTCGCAGAAAAAAATGCAATGGTGAAATCACTGTTGGAATATAAGCTCCAATACTGGATAACGGTATGTATGATACTTGAGAAGTCATTTACCCTTCTGGCACCTTAACTTGTTTCTGAAATGGAGATGATAATATTGAGCCATCTACTTCACCGAATTGTTTCAAGTATTGTGCTGGCTGGAAAATTACTGCTTGGCTATCACCCATGGGAACATATCATTCTAACAATAAGCTTTCTGCTTCTGTACCCCCCACTTGCACAACCAACCTGTGGGTTGATAGTAAGTGGAAGAAAAATATACTTTTGTGTTAAGACAGAATGAAAAATAGGGTTTAGGGCTTAAAAACCCTGTACCTCTGCATTTCGGGGCTGCTCAGTTTTGGGTTCTGTGTACCCCTGGCAGACCCAGCTGGCTGAATAAAGAGTGTGTTTCCTATAACTCACTGGTTTCTGGTGGATCCTGTGTCTATCTGGGGCTGGTGGCTACAACAGTATCAAGTGAAATAATGTAGATGACAGCCTTCTGCCAGCTGTGAGGTGTTTATGATGTAAGGAAGTATAATACGGAGCCACTCCTACTGCAGCTAGGATTGGAGCTGATGAATTTGAAGAGGCTGTTTTCCTCTGGGTTAATGCAGAGTCAGTGACCCAGCCCTCCGCTGGAGCCCTTTCTTCCAGATACAGGTTCTCTTAAATAAATATTTGACACAAGCTGCTCTGATTATCTGTAGTCATTTAAAAGAGTAAAGGTTGTTTTTTTTTCCTAATAATAATGTATTAGCCTTAGTGGTCTGACCAAATTCCAACTTCAGTAATTGTCTTCCTTCTTATTATTCTTTAATGAGGTTCAAAAGGTTAATTAGTTGTTTGCAAAGTACTCAAGTACTTAATGGAGGTAATTTAGCAGGACAATATCTAAATGTAAACCTTTGGTGAATGACTAGATAGACAATTGATATAAAGAACTAAGAAACTGACAGTTTCTATTAATATTCTATTAACTTAATACATCGTGATTTAAAAATAAAAACAAAGACAAAGATACCTTTATTATAAGCAGTGATACAGCAAACGTAGGCTGAGAAGTAATTTTTATCTAGGCTTAAGACTAAACACACACACAAAATAATATTTTTAAAGAAGTAAAATATAACACATTTTCCTTGGACTTGAAGTAAATTCATTGTTGGATAAGACAGTAATTTATTGATTTAAATTGCAAACCATGTTAGGAACCTGATAGATCTCCAAAGAAAAAAAATGTGTTCTACTTGCATAGCTATACATTGTTATAATCTACTGGAATCTCTTTCTTACAGATAGTGGCTTGACTCATTTAGGGGAAGATAATTTATATTATACATACTCATAATTATATTCTCATATGTACACACATTAAGAAGCAGTATATGTTTCTGTAATCCTGCAAATCTTCACTCCTTTAAAATGACTTTTTCTCTTCTATCTCCTTGATTCAAAGTGGCCTTGGACTCACTTGCTTCTTTTCTTTCCTTATCCTTCTTCATACTACATAACCACTCCCTTAATCATTAAGCCCTTAAGTCAGCATCAAACAGTCTTAGGAATAAAGCCTCAGGTCTATTGACCACAGAAACAGAGTTTTGGTCAAACTAAAGATTTTGCAGCTCCACACCCATGAAGGCAGAAGACCCTATTGACATCCTCGTGAAACCAGATAGAAAGATGCCATGACTGACATCAGGACCTGATGCAATGATGAACTACCTCCTACCCTGGCCCCCACCAATCAGTAGAGCCCATGACTCCAACTCCCTTAGCTACCATGACTAATGAGTTTTCCTCTATAAAACCTATCTCCTAGAGGCTGTAGGAGAGACATTAGTCTTAGTGGTCTGACCAAATTCCACAGCTCACGGGTTTGGTACCATTTCCATAAATATACCTCTAATTTCTTTGCTGAAAACTCCTGTCCGTGTCTCTGTTGGCTTTGACAGTGTAGGCAAAACAAAGCTCTTGAGCTCTATACATTTCTTCTTTTTTTGTTTATTTGTGTATTTGGTTTTTGTTTAGTTATTTTTCAGACACATTTGTAAAAGGCACAAGCTGAAGAGTGCACTTGCAGAAATAGTATGAGCTTGGGTTATTAGTATGTGAAACTTTTAGCATATTGCATGTAGTGGTTGGCTTCAAAGACAGTAATATTTGATTGGATGATAACTTGAAATTTTAAAATTGCCTTTGCTTCATATACACATGCACACAAAAACACACACATGCATATACATATTCATTCTTGTATATGTGTGCACTTATATTTTAATTCATGGTAATTAATGTTATATGTTATGGTTATATAACTTTCTTGCATATCATTCATTTTTTTCCTGGGAATTATGACCCTGTAATTTTATTTAAATTGAGGGAGAGAGACAGTTAATTGAATAAGACAGAAATGAAAGTCCATCTTACGTGTTTCCACAGAGGATTTGGGTAAATTTCACAAAAAATAAAATCTATAGTAAAATAGGAATAGAAAAATAGAAAACTGGAAAATAAAAGTGTTCTGACCACAAGTTTAGTTGTGTTTCTTGACAGCCATGGGGAGCAAGAGACACCACTGAATCCAAAAGATCTTGTTAGAGGGAAGAAGAAGTGTTAACATTCCTTAGAGATAACATTTTTTCTAGCACTAACTTCAGAAAGAAATGGTTTATTTAGTGTTTGACATGGGAGACACTAAGGAACATAAAATAAATTACCCTCAACAATGATGACATAGGGGAGGAAAAAAGAGTTAGAAGTCACATAACTGTTACTCCCAACTGCCATTAGTAAACACAGATGGAATAAAAACTCTTGCTGGTCTGACAAAGGACTGGCTAAATCATGCAACTTTCTGGTGATTTCACTTGTTTCCAGTATAAGACTTGAGGTACCAAGTGGAATAGCCATGAAATGTATTACACGGAAAAATATATTTTTTTAAATATTGCTTTTTGACACAGAAGAAATATTTTATATCTTTACATTAAAATTAAATGGTATTCTTAAGGAAACTATGCAAACTCTAGACAAAACTCATAATATAAATGGAACTACCTCATAGCCATTTAAAAGTTCATAAATGAGGAATGTCTTCCCTTATCCAGTGAAATCACTTTCAGAAAAAAAAAACTCACAAGCTGGCATTCTCCCAGGACCCAAAGAAACAATCAACCCACTTAGAACAGGTATCTATTAATTTAATGGCTCACAGCCAAACTTTTTGGAAGAATTGTCAATTTTTACTGTCTTCCCTTTCTCATCTCCCACTTACTTCTCTTCTATATGCAAATTGACTCAGTTCCCCACTATTTCACCAAAACTATTCTTGATAAGAGCACTGATGATCTCTGTTTTGCTCAATTCAGTGGATACTTTTTCAGTTTTGTCATCCTTCCTTTATTCATTCAACAAATATTTGTTGATTGGCAGCCACACGTCAGGCACTCCATTCCTGGATAGAAAGACAGATGTCAATGAAAATTCAATGAAGAAAAAGTACAGCATGCTATGGAAGCAAATAACAAGACTTCATTAAATCATGGGGAAACATTTAACTACTTGAAAGCAGTTGACTTCTATGGCATTACACTTCCTTGGCTTCCCTCCTTCCTTACTGACCATTCCTTTTCTGTTTGACCTTTAAATTTTTGCCAAGGACAGTCATGGCTTACACAGGATAGTTCTGGTTTATGCTTACCCTCTTGGCATAATTATTAATAGCATCCCTTTAACTCTCAGATGAGTCTGGGTTTAGATCATAAATGATATGGCCACCCTTTTTCTAGGTGACCTAATTCTGTGTTGAAGCATTAAATAGCATATATATGCTGATGACTCTCAAATCTTTCTCTAACTTGACACTTTTTTTTTCTGAGCTACTGACCTGTATGTTGAACTGCTTGCTCAGTAACTCCAATTTGATCTCTCCCTGGGAGCTCAAGCTCAGCATGGCCAAAACTGAACTTAATTTGCTGTCGCTACCATCTATCTAGTTGTGGAAGCCATAAATCTAGCACTCAACCTTGAATCCTTCCTCTCTGATGTATCCTTATTGTCAAACAACCACTAAAAGCTTTACCCCATATTTTACATATGTCTTAAGTCATACTGCCCAAGTCTAGCCAACCAATGTCTCTTGCACAATCACTGCAACTGCTTTCTAACTGTGCTCCTAAGTTTCATTCCCCTAAACACATCAGTTCCTAGTCCAAATAGCCATGGGAATGATTTTTCTAAATCTCATTAAACCACTATCTTGTTGAAAACTTTAGTAATTTCTCATTGGATTCAGGGTAAAGAACACAATCTTCATTAAATTCCTACCTTTATTTCTAGTCCTATTCTTTAGCCAATTCCACCTTTGTTTACTACACTCCAGACACACCACACTGACATACATATTTTTCTGTCAGAGACACTTTTCCTGCCATTCTAATGCAAATATCACTTCTCCAAAAAAGTCATATGTTCTCTTCTATACATTCACATCTATTTTTCATATCAATCACCACCAGTAATTAAATAATTTTGTCTTTGAGTAATTTTGGAATTATTTCTTTTAAAGTCTGCTTTCTTTTTCAGACTACAATCTCAATGAAGACATTGAGTTTTGTCTGTTTAAAGCTTTTATCTACAGCATCCAGCACACTACCTGGAACATTGCAGACTCTCAATAAATATTTCCTACAAGAAGGAATAAAGGAAGGATGGAACAATGATTAGATGTGCAACAGTGTCTTTGACACTTCCTCATGATCTGAGAAGAACTTCAGATTTCTGATACTTTGCACTATAATCAGAATATACTCTACATTGAAGGGCAGAAGATCGAAGAAGTCAGGGGCTCTGAACTACTGATTGGAGGAGAGTTCCCTGCCCATCAGGGACATTTGTTTTGCACATTACATGTGTAAGAGATTCCTGTTGTGTTAAGCCACTGTGATTTTTTTCTCTCTTTCCTCAGCAGCTCCTGTTACCTTAAATACACCTTGGTTAATATCTCAAGCAAATTTGGGTTTCAATTTGACAAATAAGATTATCAGTGATTATCAAGCCATGCCAATTAGTTTCAGATATTTGAATGTTGAAATGATTATGTGATGAGAGTAGTTAGAAGAATAACAACAGCCAAAAACATACCTTGATAGTCACGAAGGATATGTACTGACACTTCTGTAAATATTACTGTTTCCTGTGATTTTGTAGGCAAAGGACATTATTTTTTTCTCACTGAGGTAGGGCTCTGTTAAGTAGAGAGCAAACTTTTATATTCAATGACTTAGTATCTCAAAAACTTGAAATCATTTGCACTTGGTAGAGGAGGAAAGAGTTGGATGGGGTAGAGTGCCAGAAGAAAAATGAAGAGGATATGCAGGTCAGTAAGGCATTTAGTTGATTCCCAGATCCATGCACTGTTTTGAGCTTCTAGTGTTAGAAAGACCAGAAGTTTATGGTACATATTTTAATAATGATTTCAGTAAGAGTTGATGGAAAGAGTGGATACAAATTTGAAAGAAAACTGAGAAGCTAGCCACAAGTAAAGCTGCTTCAGGTTCCAAGTAACAAATTATAAGTGTTTCCCCACTTATGCGTGAAATTTATCTATCTATCTATCTATCTATCTATCTATCTATCTATTTTTCACTTAACAGCACCTGGTTTTCCTAGGTAGTCTCCCATCCAAGTACTAATCAAGCCTGACTCTGGTTAGCTTCCAAGATCAGACAAAATCAGGCATGTTCAGGGAGGTATGGCCATAGACTCCTCTGCATGGAATTTAGACATGCTCTGGCATCCTGAGGACTGGAAACATTTATATATAACATGCTTAATGTAATCATTTTTTTTAAATCACAGTTGGTTAAGACCTGTTTAAGATTTCTCCAAGTGAACCCACATGCAGCAGGCATGGGCAAATGGGAGAGAGAGAGTGATATAACCAGGTATATTTCATAGCCACTTGGTGGTTACAGCTAACATGCTGGTTTGTGCATACATATGAGGCAGTCCTTTGGAGATTCCAAGACAGGGACTAAAATATAACAATTTAACCAATGGGGTTTATTTTTTGGTTTGTAAAAGTGAGTGCTTACTTGATAGTCACTAGTGATAAAATTTAAGATGATTGGATTATTCCACCACCAGTGAGATATTAAGTAGCTCATGGGATTCCTTAATTAGAACTACCACTTATGTGAGATTGAATGACAGTGCACCTCACTCAATAAATATATTGGGAGAACTGAATACATAAGTATTTCTATGGCAACTTCATAAATGAGTGAAGTAATATACCAAACCATTCAGTGGCTTTCATGAGGCCACTCAGCTATGGTTCCAAATGAGTTTCTGTTTCATTTATACCACACTCCACACTGGAGCTCCATGATCATGTAGTTAGAAGGAAAATCATTTTCCTCTACACAATCATAATGATGTTCCACATTTTTAGTTGTGCATGTTCACTCCTCTAAACTTGCACTAATTTTATTAATATTATTTGTGTAAAGGGTTTATCTTTCCTGTTAAAATGTGAATCCCTTAATGACACAGATAGTATCATATTAATTTTTGTGTCTTCACTGCTAAATAACACCTGGCTCCCAGTATGTTTCATTAATTGTTTACTGAATGAATGTTCAATTCTTTATCAAAGAAATTACATGTTTGAAATGGTAGCCTCTTTCCAGATTCTTTATCTTATCGTGATAAAAGCTGAATGAGTTTAGTATCAAAGCATTCTAAGATATTGACAACATGGATCAGTAGATAAGTCCAAGAATCCATGTGTTAGTGGGGGCACAGATGAAAGAAGCTAACCACTTTCTAGTGTTAGATGTCTGGAGTGAGGCTGACAGCCATCAGTTCAACAATCAGCACCCAAGATAGCATAGTGATTTTGACCCAAGCAAATGTTGCTATTCAAGCAGATGCTAGTTGGTACATGTATCAAACAACCAGAGTAGAATTGCATTCTCATGTGTGCCATTGATATTAGATGATCCATCTGGTGTAGAATGAGACCCAAGCCACTGATTACAGTCACAGAGAGGAGGGGCTTGCCCTGTCACTGAAAACAGATTTCATCTTACTTTAACTGAAATTGATTACTAGGCAATGTCTCCAGCATCCACTTGAAAAGAATTTTAAAACCACATTTGGGCTCAAAGAAAGGAAAAGCCTAAAACCGATTATTAAAGTCAGCCATAAATATATTGCCATGGTATACTGGGCAATATCCAAACAGCATTGGCAAGCACAGAGTTGAAAGAGAGAAATAAGCAGCTTGATTGGCATGTCAGAGTTAAAACTTGGAATGATAAGATTAATTTTTAAAAAGACCCTGATTTTAAAGGTTATACTTCAGTTATCCTGATTGCCGTGGCCAGCATTTGTCTATGAACTAGGTGAGATTTGGCTAGTTCATTGTAGTATTCATTGCCAGAAGCTCAGTGGAACTGAGGGAGGTGGAGCTGACAAATAAGATCTCTAAAGTTTAGTTAAATAATTATTTATTTTTACACTTAATGACAGATCTAAATTGTTTGAATAGATAAAAACTCTCTCCTTGCCTTTTCCTGGAAGGCTCAAAAAGTAGGTTCTTGGCACAGTTTTGTGTCTTGTCAGTGGTTTGGGATTGTCTAGAGGATACTCTTTTTCCATTTCTACACAACATCCTTTGTCTGTCCCAGCCAATGAAACTTCACTGTTATATAAATCTTAAAATAAGTACAAGCTGCTGACAGAGGTTGTGCCAGTGGGGGAAAGAGTTATGGATTTCCTGTGCATCACTCTTGGATCACTCTGAATAGGTTTAAAATGCTTAAGGCAAAATAAAGACATGATTCAAAATAAGGAAATTATTCAAAGCCACCTCGTGCTTTTTGCTTCCAAAATATAGCATTAACTACTCTGGTCTGTACTGTCAATGTTTAGAAATAGAGGAATCTTATTTATTTATTTATTTGTTTGTTTGTTTACTGTACTGCATTTAAATATATTATAGGTAAATCAGAAAATTCTGACATAGTCTTAACAAGTAATATAAAATATATAGAAAGCAACAGAGACATTGGTAAACTGAATGCTTTATCTAAGCTTTCATGAGGTAGAACTAAGAACATGTAAGATATTAATATTCAATGTGCTGTTCTTGAGCTAAACGAGAAATGAGACACAGCTTGTGTTGACTATTGTTATTAGTTCCAACCTCATTTAAATGTCTCAAGACATTAGAATTTATGTAGTTTTTCTCATTTTACAAATGAAGAATCTAAGGCTTACATAGTTAAATAATGATCATGAAATTAATCTGGGAACAAGGGTTGGAATGAAGGCATTTGTCTCTTATGATCATGATTTTCTTGTTCTCTCTGACTTCTTCCTGCCACTGAGTCAAATATTCATAATACAGACCCTAGAATTTAGAGAAGGTTGAGATTGGTCGAGTGGGAGATGATCCTGGAAAGTAGAATCGATCTCTTCCTATCATTGAAAAGTCACTGAACACTGAAATGGATTTCGATAAGCAATCATGTGTTTGGTGGTGGTGGTACTAGAAAGAAAGGTGGAGAGTAAGTTAACCCTCCATGCTATAAATTTCAGGGGCCAGACACCAAATTGAGGAAGGAAAAAATAAAATGTTATAAATGAATGCTTGTACTGAAGTAGCAATCATGTGATGCAGAATTTTTGGTACTAGAAATAGACAAGAATGAACATATGGGAAATAGAATGCAAAAGAACAGCTGACAGAATGTGGTAAGAACCATATGAAGCAAAAGTAAAGAAAAAACAAAATGACTTAGAGTCTTGATTCTGTGTGCCAAAGAAAATAATGGGACTTTTGAACTAAATAAGAAAGCCAAAAAGCTCCAGTTAGAGTTATTGTAAAGATATCTAAATAGTAATTTAAAGTGGAGAAATTCCAAGCATGAGAGCATTGGGATCACTGCCACCCTCATTCTCCCACCCTCCTTTAATTTCTTATTGAAGTGGACAATGAAATATATAAAAAGTAGATAATTTTCATTAGCACTGAAAAAAAAAAGCATGGATGCTATTTACATATCAAAAATTTTAGGGAATCCCCACTAGATATAAAGAGAATCAGATCAAATTAACAGAAGGCATAGAAAGCTATGGTGCAAGTGGGAGAGAAACAAAATCCATCTTAGTGTCTCTTGATTTACAAAATGAGACATGACTGTGAGGAGAATCCGTGGGGCTCTAAAGGTATACTTGAATGTTCATTCACTTTTTCTAGATTAGAAATATTTGGACCATAATAGCATTATTGAATACCATAGGATTTGATCAAAGCAAGCAATCACTAGCAGTGTGGCTAGGTCAGACAGAGTTGGAACACTGCCAAGGGTTGCTCAAGAGATTTCTCCAAAATTATATATCTAAGTCAAGTTGCCGCTCCTATATGAAGGCCATGGAAATCAATTTATTTATTATTTTATTCAACAAATATTTATTGCGAGCCTGCCATATGTCAGGTGCTCTCCTAGGCACCAGCAATACCTTAATGAAAATGACAGGCAATGTCTCTGCTCTCATGGACTCTACTTTCATTGGAGGGATATACACAATAACGAAATGATGATGTCAAATACTATAAGTACTATAAGCAAACTATAGCAGTGCAAGAACATTAGAAAATACCAGGGTAATATATGGCGGGTTTCTATTTTATGGAGAATAAAAAGGAAGATTTATCTGATATGTTCTCATGTGAGTAGAGATTAGAATGAAGTGATGAAGGAAGCTATGAAGATCTCTGGGGAAAATCATTCCAATCATAGGGAATATTGAGAGAGAAAAAAAACCATGAGCCAGGAGCATGCTTGAGTGTTGTGAAATTGTGTGGAAAGGGAATAAAGTGGCAGTGTAGGGGATCAGATTATATAGAGCCTTAATAGGTCATTGTAAGGATTGGCTTTTCCTCTGAGTGAGCTAGGAAACAGCTTGGGGTGGAGGAGATATGAACAAAAGAGTGGTGTAATCAGACATTCAATCTTTCAGAAATTATGCTTCCTAAAGAAATAACTTGAATACCTTGCCAAAAATAATAAAAAAGAAACATTGAAAAGCTAACAAATGAGTAAATTGTCTCTGGAAAGAACTGTGTATTAAGCATGGTATCTAATTAAATATATGAAACTGGGTATAAATATTTTTTCTAAATATGTTTATAAATCTGATGATATTTTATCTTTGAAAGAGATGCTCTTTATAGAAAAAAGTGAAAATCACAGAATAAATAAGAGTGAAGAAATGGAGAAAGGGAGTGAGTAAAGTGGTTAACTGCTTTTCTACAATGTACAATAAAAAAAATTGTGTTTTTTGTTTTGTTTTTTGTTTTTGCTTTGTGGCAAATTCAATATAAATTTAAGAATGTTTTGAAAAGCTTTGAGATAACCAGTTCTGGAATTAAAAGTGAAATATCTATCTTTTAAATCATTACAGAAAATAATAATAAACAAAAATTGTCTATGAAAAGTCTAAGTGGGAATACAACAATAAGAAACAATTAAAAACACAGAGCTTTATAAGAAGGTAAAAGTAATATCCAATATAATATTAGCAATGATAAATGAAAATCAATTGAATTTCTAATTAAAAGAAAAATACTTTCCAGCTCTCAGTAGTTTTATCTTGTGATGAACTACTTATAATAGACATAGTGACAATAAGATATAGAAAGGCCTCAAACTCACACACACCACACACACACACACACACACACACACACTCACACAACAATGGGCAGCAATAGATTGGGCAATTAAAACAAGCAGAAATAAACATGAAAATTAAGCACAGTGCTAATTGGAATAAAAAATTACTTATAAAAATAATATAAAAATAACATATTAATAAAATATATTATTTATAATAAAAATGGGCAATTGTGGGCTTCCATGTGCTATCACAACAGGAAATTATACAAAAGCCAGAAGTTCTGTAAATTGAATTAAAAAAATGGGAAACATATAAGGAAGGAAGGAAGGAAGGAAGGAAAGAAGGAAGGAAAGAAGGAAGGAAAGAAGGAAGGAAGGAAGGAAGGAAGGAAAAATTTAAAAAAGGAAGAAAAGAAGGAAGAGAGAGAAGAACAAAAAAAAATTACCAAAAACAAGTGATGTGCAGTGGAGAATGAGCCTACCACTTTCAGAATAGAACAGGTCATGGGAAAATTGTGAATAAATAAGTACAGGTCATCAAGATAGCTACATAGATTATTCTTGACTTTAGTCCTCCTCACAAGACCAATTAGCAACTATTCACAGGACACTTTTGTGAAAACTCCAGAACCCAGGGGTGAGACTGAAGCATGTCCCTGGACCACAGAGACAGAGAAGGACTGTATTAAAAGGGAAAGAGGAGCAGATACACTCTAACCAAAGTGCCCCTCCATCAAGCCAACACAATGTAGCACCTAGAGGGTCCCTCTGGGCCTCTGGGTACTCCAATGTATAAAAGAGAACCCAGGGTGAACATCCAGCTACCCCAGCATTGTGTGATCCTTCCCAGGAGGCCCACTTAGGTCTCATGTCATTGGGTTCACTTAGAGAATCTGTGGGTCTCAAACACTGGGGATCAGATAGACAAAGAAGGGAGGCAAAACTTAGAGTCACCAGCCTCAGATATCGGCATAGCATGTTCCTGCTTGCAACAGTGCCCAAGAAGATATCCTAGACAGTGCCTCTACCCATCTGCAAAGTTGAGCCAGTGGTCCTATCTGGCCAGGAAGCTTGGTTGGCAGTTTTGCCTGACTTGAGTCTACAGCTAAAGGGTTGTATTGGCCATTGAGCCTATTTTATTGTCTTGCTTGGGCAGGAAAGCAAATTAGCAGTCTCACTCTGGTACAAACTAATTGGAAAGCATAGCCACAGATGTGTAGCAGCTATGGAGCCCATCTTACATATCTCTTCAGTCAAGGAGCCAAGCCTGTGGCCCTGCTCTACTGTTTAGTACAGTCTCTGTCCCTGCATGATCATGGAGCCTAAACACTGACCTTGAGCAACCTCAGAGCCAAGCCAGAGATTTTGCCCAGGCAAGGAGCTCAGCCAGCAATTCTGCCTGACCACAGAGCATAATCTCCATTCCCACCCAACGACAGAGCACTGCTGGATGCTTCACCTAACTAGAGAGCCTGACCAGTGAACTCACCTACAGTGGAGCACAGTCAGTAGCCTATCACATTAGGAAATCCAGCCAAATGGACCACAGATAGACCCTTGACGCAATGGCTGCCAATCCATAGGCCAGGTGATGAATTAAGGCACATCTTGGTATGAATAGATGAGGTGGCTCAGGGGAATTTTTTTATTTGGGAATTGAAACTTGCATATAATATTTAAAAATAAAAAGAAAACGATAATTGAGGCAGTTACTGGTGAAAGCCACAGTTTAAAGCATGAATAAAGCTGAGACTGAGTGGACTGGAACTGGCCTGTTGCAAGTCATAGTTGTTATTAAAGCTATTCAGTAGATAGTAAAAAGAAGGATAAGCTCAGAGAGAAGCAGAGAATTCATGAGTGAGAGTTATAAGTTCCCAAAGAAATTTTAGTCCTTTCCAGCTTTTGAATTCCTGTCCTGGTCCACAGTGAACCACCATATAGTTGCAATGTATTGAATGAATGCATTCGTTTTCTATTACTGATTAACATATTGCCACAAACTTAGCCGCTTAGAACTACACATAGAATTTTGTAGTTTCTGGGGTCAGGAGTCTGAGCCTAGCTTCACTACAACCTCTTCTAGGGTTCAAAAGGCTGCAATGGAGGCACTGCCCAGGCTGCATTCCATTCTGAAGCTAGGAGTCTTTTTGTTATTTAGGTTGTTGGAATAATCAGTTCCTTGCAGTTGTGAAACTGGAATTCCTGTTTTCTTGCTGATTATAGGCCGGGGACCATTCTCAGTTCCTATAGCCTTCATATTTCCCTGCCATAAGCAGCTCAAAAAATGGATATTGGATTCTTCAAGACCAACAAGAGAAGGTCTTACTACAGTCTACTAAGATAGAGGATTATATAATGGGAAATATCCCATTGTATTTACCACATTATATTAGTTAGTAGCAAGTCATAGGCTCTGTCTTCACTTAAGGTGGGGAATTATTCAAGGGCAATGATTCTATGGGGTTCAACTTAGGGTATGTTCACCATGGTGAGCCTCTGCTACAGGCAATTGTAGGTGGCTATGGACCATGTTACCTCAAACTCTGTGAATAAAGCAGAGCCTTAGTAAGTAGATATAATGACATTTATACATGCTCTCTTCGTTATTTACTTGCTATCAACATCTACTCACTTTTTAACAGAATATAATAAGTCATTTTTTATTAACATAATTTCTCTCCAGTGGAATGTTAGTTTGTAATAACAACAGGTCTAAACTTCAGAAAGTTTGGTTAAGCTAGCTGTATAGGTATGCATTCTGTTTTATTAATCATTATTCATCGATTTTGTTTTTTTTTAATCAGGCCTCAGATACTTCATTGCTACTTAATAATTTAAATTTATGCTCCTAGAATCACAAATGTATAATCTCACATTTATCCCTGACCTGATTTTATCAAATATATGAAATAGAAGGGGAATACTTGAGCAACTGTGAAGCTACTAAGAGAGATTAAATGGTTTCAGACTATAAAATACAAACAAGCAGCTGTTATGTAGAAACATTTTGTTGGTTTTTCTAAATGAAACACTTCTTTTTACTAATTTAGACTAAATAAAAGATGTGGTAACTAATTACAAGAGCCTTGATTTTACTTTCAGAAAAGTAATAACTATCCTAAAAAGAATGAATATGAAGACTAAATCATGTAAAAATGAATATTTTAGCATACTTCTTCAAAGGGAGTGGGTTCACTACATTCGTAGGTTTGACTTGAATGCAACCTCTAAGTTGGAAACAATTAATATAATATGTATCTTATATAAAATTGCAATACTATTTGAAAAAGGAGGAAGATGACTTGTAAATATCAAATTAATGAAATGGCACCTACTTATTTGTATATTTATTTATAGAGAATAAACTCAAAAAGAAAAATGTATACCCACTTATTTACTTTAAAAGATCAATTTTTCTTATCTAAATAAACTCAGATAACATTACCTTAAAATGTGTCTTTTTTCTAAAAGAAAACATTTTGTGCAAACTTAAATGTAAGCACTTCCACATACTCCTATCTTAAAAAGTTAGTGGCTATCTCTCAGAAAAGACTAAAGCAAAATTAGGTTGACACAATTTCTAATAAGCAACCTGCTTTTTGATGCATCCTTAAGGAGGAACACAAAGGAGAGATAAAGTTCTTCCTCTGAAGTAGTTTACAATCAAGTGAAGAAGTCAAGTCATCAACAAAGAAAATGAAATTATTGATGTGCAAATGAAATGATAATTTAAAAATACAAATATAAGAGAGATGAGAAGGTAGTTCATGGCTGATGTTCAAATGAGTCACAGAAAATGACTGCAGGATTTTAGATGAATGAAAAAGTCATTGGTAAAAATGAGTAGTTTATTGAATAGAGTACCAGTCAGGTGGTTTTAAGTTTTCCATTTCAGGTTTTGTTACCAGCTAGTTGTATCGCTTACAAAAATCCATTTTATTTTCTTGGCTGTAGTTGCTTCATTTAAAAAATATAAGCTATGTCTATTACAAAAGATATATAAGGTCTGTTTTAATTCTAAAAGTCTATGCTTTATGGCTATGAAAAGTTTAATAAAGGAAGATGATGAGTAGATAGCTGAACTAGGTCTTGTTGAATGTAATTTGACCAGAAAAGAGGCATGAGGATATTTCCTGGAAAGGAAAGTGCCTAAGCCAAAATGTAAAGATACTTAACTTACTACAAGGTATGATTAATTAGAATTTATCACTACAGAATCAGCATTTTCCCTGGTTTTCCTGAAGACATATTTTAGGTTATTTTTTCTTTGACTATAATAACAAGCATTATGAGATACCTAGGCTTCATTTCCAACCCCCCCCCAAAAAAAATCAACATTACAATATTGGAAGTTTGACTTCCAGCCATATCACTTTAAATTAACTTTGGATTACTTAAACTATGACACACATATAAAAATCTCCAACCCCTGTCTTTATAATGAATCTCAGGTCAGATCTATTTATTTGCAGTTTTTCTATTTGAAAGATAAAATGAGGGGAGAAATGCAAAAGCTAGATTGATCAGAATCTTTCTCTATTCACAAAAGGTGCCAGATTCTAGTCTATTACATTTCTTGTCATTTGGTGAATTACATATAATTATAATGAACTCACTTGGGATTTGATTATAATCTGGGGAGTTTTTTCTTTCTAATTACCTAGCTTTATATTAACTCTTAAATGTAAATGTGTAACTTTTCTCTAAAAGCCTAGAAAGTCACAGTCCTCTGAGCATTTTACAGAATTGTTATTTGAAAGGATCTTGAATACTGCACAAAGACTCTCATTAAATGTGACATTACTCAGAAGCAGGTAAGTGGCCTTGATTATTATTCTTGTTTCATAGGTTAGCAGTTCCAGACCCAGAACGATCGCAAAGATCTCAAGGGATTGCCAAATTATCTCTTAACTTTTGTCTTTTCTTTGTGTTGCTATTGTTCAAGTGAAAGTTTATATTTACTTTCCATTCAATAGAAGCTCATTCTTAGGCATTAAATGGGGAAAATGGCCAGTGAAGACAGTGGGAAGAGCCTGGCTCAACTTTTTTTCAAATAACTTGTTAATGTTAGGCCTAAGGTAACATAAAAAATAAATAAACTGAGTATGTTTTTGAATGGTTAAATAAATACATGAATAAAGATTTGATATCAATCCTTCAGTGTTACAAGATATTTAGAAGAGACTTGTTTTATTTCTTAATTAGTTAATTAATTTTAATTTTGGCTTATCACTTCAAATGTTCATATAATATAGCTATCAAACAATCTGTGAAAACATTCTGTAATTTTATTTTCAGAAAGCTCATAAAATGCATTTTATTTTCTTAAAACTATTTTTTAATTAATCTAGGCCCATTAGAGGTCAAGCTTTCTTCACTGTCTTAAATTGAAGTTAAATTTATTCATGCCACAAGAACTTGTCAAGCCTTATGCTAGGCAGTATAAAGAATACCAAGGGTGTAAGGTCTCAGTGGCTGCCTTGAAAAGCTCAATGTACTGTGGAAAGCAGACCAATTTTTAAACATATAATCATATAGTAGAATAAAAATATTTAAGTAAATTGTGTGCAAATTGCTATGAGAACCTAGGCGATGGAGTAGTCTTATGTCAGTAGAGAAGGTAAGCAGGGCTTTACCTCTCTGTATCAGTCCTGAAGGCACAATCCATATTATATTCTATGTATTATAGAGTACTATAGAGTGGCAATATTTTGAAGAAAATACCTGTAAAGATCTTCATGAGAAGGTAGCATATAAATTGATTCTTGAAAGAGCAGTAGAAACTTGTCACCCAGAGACTTAGAAGAACAGCATTCCTGTTCAAAGACTTGTATATGTGAAAGAGCATGGCACATCCGTTGAATGGCAACTCAGGTATTTGGATATGTACTCAGAAATGAGAATTATGATGTTCCAGAAAGAGAGAATAGCAAAGAAGCAACCTGATGAGAGAGAACATGGCAAACCAGAAGTGGCAAGAAATTAGTGACTCTAAAGTTTTTTTGTATGAGGTGTGACGTAACAGTTTCTCACCTTCAAAGGTTTCATGAGAGGAGGAAGGGCCTTGTGTGTCATGCTAAAACTTGGCTTTCAAATTTATCTGTTGACCAAAAGGGAACCACCTGAGGAATTTTTTGGAAGAAAAATAATTTGGTCACATTTGTGTGTTAAATCACCCTATTGGATGTGTGGAGAATAAACAGGTGGAACAAAGAAGAAAAATGACCGTGGGACTGTGTGGAGATCAGAGGTACATATGAGTATTAAAGTCAAACCTACACAAAAATCTCAGCATCTCCCCACTGCATAACCTTATGCAAACAATTTATTCTAACTCAGTTTCTTCGTATATAAAATGAAACATATATTAGTAACTATCTCGCATAGCTAATGTGATAATTAAGTGAAATAACATTCATTAACATGAAGAATGAAGGAAAATGTATGGTTTAGATGGGTGTTTATCACAGTGTAAGATACATATATATATGTATATAAATATATATAATTCAATAATATTTGATAGCAACAGTGAGAAATGTCTACACGAAGTAATCATGGAGCAGTATGGAAAAAGATTAATGAATGTTAGATATTGTCTCTCAAAATATTGTAGAAATAGGCATTATGTCAACTTTCATTCAATTTATGTTCAAGATTACTAGATTATATTTTAATCATATGTAAAATATTGCTCTTCTAATAGTATTGAGATAGATGTCAATATGAGGTTACTATACTAGAGAGAAATCATAGCAATGTAAATTATCCTTCTAGCACTTTGGTTGCCTTTGGCCTAGATTCTACCTGTGAAGTTTCAGAAATTTTACAGTCCTGTGTTGGAACCCATGGTCTTCAAAGAATGCAATGGGTCTGTAAGCAGTTTTTGCACCATTTGAGAATCTGTTAGAGAGAACGTTGTGGAACAATCCCTTGCAGTTTGCAGATATCCATGGTTATGCATACTTCTAACCTCATTCTTAATGTGCCACACCCCAACATGGGAAAAGGAAGGTTTAAAATAAAGATCCAAAGTCACAAAGCTAAGTTCCCCCATCGTCAAGTCCATATTTAAACTTTGATCTGATGGAATACAACTTTAGTGCTTGCTTTATTCACTGAACATATAACCTTTTTTCAAATTAGTTTGAATATCCATAGGCAGTGCAGAACAAAATGTAAATTTACTTATGCAATGGTTACCTCAATATTTCCTATAAGAAAGAAACCTGAATATATATTTCATAATAAAATTTTTAGCATAGAACACTTTATAAATTATAGTGAAAATAATTCTATAGAAAATAATTGAATATATGTTTAGCTATATTCTCCTGCCTAATTTCCTATATTTCTATTCTCCTTATCTCCCACTCAATAAGCTATAGATTGTGAAGCTAAATTCTTCAGAATGTTTTTTATAGAGTGTGTTGGATAACTATACCACTCTATCCAGTGGCTTTTCTGTCTATTCCACTACCAAACCACTTCCTCATCTGTAAAAGAAACAATATCTCCCTTTGACATTCAGTTGAATCATCAGAGCAGAGCTCATGTTGCCTAGCTCCTATATCCTTTATGACTAGGGCAAGAAAACCTATGGTAGCATCAATATTTTCATACTAAATGGCTTTTGAGGATCATAATATACCTACAAACTCCTGCCAGAAAGAATTTGCATGAGCTTGTTGTCTGAGATAATAATTCCACAATGAATGCATGGGCCAGCAGGTTAATGAACTGAATCTCAAGCTAAATAAAGGAGAACTGGGAAAATGTTAGAAAAAGAGAAAGTGTTATACTGAAAAAAGACTGATGAACAATCTGTTTTTGCCAGTGTTCAACACTGAGGCATTTCTATTTTTTGTACTTCTCAGTTTCATCTCACACCATGCTTTTTCACACCTTTCATACACTCAGACATTCAATATTCATTCTCTATGCTTTACTACCTACAGTGCTCAGCACAGTATCTATTAGGCCCCCAATAAATATTTACTGAATACAAGAAATTATATGCTTGCTTTTTTAGGTGAATTGTTCACATATACTCTAAAATTGTACTTCTAGTACTATAAATATTACTTCCTGGGTCAGTCAATGGACCAACTAATCTTTGACTTTGCCTCTGACAGAGGCAATAAAGGACATAGTAGAAAGGCCCAAGACTTCCATTAACTTGTTTAGATACATTGAAACTCCTCATAGTTTTAGATAATGTCCCCTCCTGGGTCAAATTTCTCAAAGTTGTGCTACCTACTGTGTAAAAAGAATTTCAATATGAGTTTATTTTACTGATGCTAACACTACTCACTTTAATGTTCTTGTCACTGTCAGTTTCAAAGATTAATCAACAAATGTGATTTTTCTCTTGTTTTTCTTAAACAACCAGTACCATTCATGTGGCTATGGGGAAGAAATCTACTGAAATATGCAAAACTTGGCTCTTCAAGTGAGTAACCACTGTGTTTCACTGATACAAAGGAGATCTTGAATTTTGCAAAGTACTGAGTAACAGCTTGAATTGAATCAAAATTAAGGCCATAAAGAAATTAATTTTAACACTCATTACTCTAGTATTAGATAATGAAAATAGCTGTTTTTAATATTTTCTTTAATTTAAAAGAGAAACACAGGAAACCAAACATAAAAGGGACCTGTATCTGTAAAATAGGAAGCACTTTATAATTGGGAATACCAGCAATTCACTATCAAATTTCTGTATACTTGATATCTATAAATCCTATATATACATGTTTGGCATAGTATAGACATAGATAAAACATATCCATTTTTATGAAAAAACAAAACTGTAGAACATTACATAAGTAATGATCATTGTATCAGTTGACCCAAAGCATGTTTGAACATTATTGACACTTACAGTAACACTTGAGAGACTCTAAATAGTAGCAGTCCATCAGCCCTAGCAGCCAGACTGATTAGCATTCTCTAGCTGCAATGCTTAATGAAAGTTAGCCCAGGTGTGAGAAAATAAAACACAATCAAGATTTGGACACCTTGCTGAGATGTTAAAAAGTAATTATACTGTCTAAATAGGTAAGAAATGATTTTCTGTATAGAAAGGTGACAAAAGCAGTGATTGCCAATAGAAATTCTATGTGGAAAATAGATAATGATGTCAGCTTTCAAAATATCTTGGAAATTACCTGAAGAGGTGTCCATACTGGCAAAAACCAGTGAAAATATCTTTTATAATTCTTCATAAGAGTTTTTTGGAGTGGTTTTAAAAGAATCCTATTTAAACATTTGTATTTTGATAAAGGAAACAGATTCACAATTAAGGCTTAAGATTTAAAAATGGGTATAAGTTAAAGAGTCTTGAATTTCTGTTTCTGAAGGAGTTTATGGTAAACTCACATTTTAATCCTCAAGAACATTTTAAAATCATAAGTCAACAATCCAGATTTCATCTGTTCATAATACATGAGCATTTTAGACAGGTTAAATGAGGCTTATGCACTAAAAAATGACCATGAAGACCATTTAAAACTCTTGTAATATATTAAAAACTCTCCAGATTTACTGACTGGCACTTTTCTATCCTCACTGTAAAGACGCATTACTATATGGCTAGACAATATTTTTTAGGATCTGGTACAATTCTTTATACAACAGATCATCTGTACTTTAAATGATGAATGTGTGAAAAAATTTAAAATTCATGTCAGAAAGGGATTTCTGGTCAAGATGGCATAGTAGGTACATGCTGTGCTCATTTCCTTTCACGAACACATCAAAATTACAACTAAACTACAGAATAGACATCTTTGGGAGTTGCCTGAAATCTAGCTGAACAGAAATCCTACAACTGAGGACAATCATAAGAGGCCACCTCAAGACTGGAAGGAGGGTTACAGATGTGGAATAGGCTGGTCCCACACCCATGTGTGGTAGTTGAGAATTGGGAGGAATATCTCAGCTGTAGAACTAACTCCAGAGGAGTGAGGGGTCCCAGACCCACACCAGGCTCCCCAACCCCAGAGTTCCAGTGCCAGGAAGGGAAGTCCCCACACCTTTAGCTTGAAAACCAATGGAGATTGTTGCTGAGTGAGACAGAGGGCTTCAGAAGTTGCAGATGGTCCCCTTAAGGAGCCCATGCATGGACTTACCCACTGACAGAATCACTCTGAGCTCCAGAGCTGAGACAGCTGCTCAAAAGGTGCCAGGGACATACAGATTGGAACTGAGTTGTCTGGATTCAAGGCAAGGGCTGGAGGGGCAGCTTTCTCCTAGACAGAAGTGCTGGCAGTTTCCCTTGTTCCTTTGTTGAGCCCACCCCCATCCCGGCGTTCAGACACAGAGGCCATATCTGATTCTCTGTCAACCTGTCTAACACCGTTCACCTTGCCCAGGTGATTCCCTGAGACCTTGCCCCACACAACTTGTGGGACCACCCAGTGGTTTTTTTCCGTACAAATGGCCTTCTTGGTTCATGCTGTGAGCTCTCCTAAGATCAACAGTTCACAAAACCCAAACTGCAGCATCTGGCTTCGGCATGACCCATACTTCTTGCTGAGAAGCCCCAAGCCTGGCACTACTGGCAACCAGCCTTGGTTCCTGGCTTGGTCTCTCAGAGCATCTCTAACCTCAGCATGGGTGGCAGCCATCTGCGGATTATTTGGTGACTCTTGCCAGGTGGCTCTGGACAGTACACAGGCTGTGACTGAACTTGGCCTATGACTGGGTCCATCCTAGGAGGCCCATGGACCAGCAAGCCTGGTGGCCAGCTTTGACCAGAGCTGGAGCATTACCAAGGGCTTTATCTGAGGAGGACACACACAAAGGGAAGACTGTAGAGGTACTTGAGTTCTGCTAAAATGAATCTCACTTCATAGTGTCAGCCTCTCACCAGCCAGTCCTCACAATCAATCAGCCTGAAGTTTAATCCCTCCCATTTACATACAACAAGCGACCACAGCTCAATTACAACAGGAGGACACACACAAGTCATGCAAAGGATACTTCTGGAGCACTCATCTCAGGTAACCAGAGAGAGTGCACCAATGGACCCTACAGAACACCTACTACATAAAGCCACTCTACTAAGACTAGGAGACCTAGAGCCCTACCTAATACATAGAAACAGAGAAAGGCAGCCAAAATGAGGAGACAGAGACCACATGAAAAAACAGAACAAAACTCCAGAAAAAGAACTAAACAAAATGGAGACAAGCAATCTACCAGATGCAGATTTCAAAACTCTGGTTAATAAGAATACTTAATGAACTTATGAGAAGAGTAGATAAACTCAGTGAAAACATTAACAAGGAGACAGAAAACCTAAAAATGGAGAAGGAAAACATAAAAAAAGAACCAGTCGGAAATGAAGAATACAATAGTTGAAATGAAGAGTACCTTAGGAAGAATGAACAGTAGATTAAATGAAGTAGAGGACCAAATCAGCAATTTAGAAAACAAGGTAGCAGAAAACACCCAATCAGAACAAAAAAAGAAAAAAAAAATTAAATAATGATAGTTTAAGGAACCTCTGGGACAATATCAGCTGTATCAACAATCATATCATAAGAGTGCCAGAAGGAGAAGAGAGAGAGCAAGGAATTGAAAACCTATTTGAAGAAATAATGACAGAATTTTTTTCTAATCTGCTGAAGAAAATAGACATACAACTTCAGGAAGCACAGAGAATCCCAAACAATATGAATCCAAACAAGCCCACTCAAAGGCACATCATAATTTAAATGTGAAAGTTTAAAAACAAACAGAATTTTTAAAGCAGAACAAGAAAAGCAGTTAACTACCTATGAGGTAGCTCCCATAAGAATGATTTTTTCAAGAGATTTTGCAGGACAGAATGGGTTGACATGAAATATTCAAAAAGATGAAAAGTAAAGACCTACAACCAAGATTACTCTACCCAGCAAAGCTATTATTTAGAATTGAAAGGCAGATAAAGAACTTTCCAGACAAGATAAAGCTAAAGGAGTTCATCACCACCCAGTCAGTATTACAGGAATTGTTAGAGAGATTTCTTTAACAAAAAAGAAAGTAAGAAAGAAAGAATGAATGAAAGAAAGAAAGAAAGAAAGAAAGAAAGAAAGAAAGAAAGAAAGAAAGAAAGAAAGAAAGAAAGAAAGAAAATGGCAATAACTACATATCTATCAATAATTACTTCAAATAAAAAAGGATTAAATGTTTCAATCTAAAGATAGAGTGGCTGAATGAATAAGAAAACCTTCCCTTTACATATGCTGCCTACAAGAGACTCACTTCAGATTGAAAGACACACAGAGACTAAAAGTAAAGGAATAGAAAAAGATATTTCATAAAAATTGAAACAAAAAATAAAATCTGGGGTAGTAATTCTTATATCAGACTAAATTAACTTTAAAACAAAGGCTATAACAAAAGACAAAGAAGGGCCCTGTAATCCCATGTCTGGGTATTTATCTGAGGAAATTAAAATACATGGGACCTCTGCATTATATGTTTATTGCAGCATTATTTATAATATCCAATGTATGAAGGCAACCTTGGTGTCCATCAATGAATGATTAGATAAAGAAAGGGTGGCACATATACACAATGGAATAGTACTCAGCCATAAAAAAATAAAAATAATTAAATTTTGCCATCTACAACAGCATAAACAGATCTAGAGGGTATTGCACTGAGTGGAGCAAGTTAGATGGAGAAAGAAAAATGCCATATGATTTCACTTACACGTGGAATCTAAGAGAAAAAAACAAACAAATGAAACAGAGACAAATTCATAGATACAGAGAACGTTTTGAGGGTTGCCAGTGGGAGGGGAGTTGGGGAGATGGGTGAAAAGGGAAAGGAATTAAGAAGTACAAATTGGTACTTACAAAATAGTCAGGGAGATGTAAAGTATAATATAAGAAATATAGTCAATAATATTGTAATAACTATGTGTGGTGTCAGATGGGAACTAAATTTATCAGGGTGATTATTTCATAAGTTATATAAATGTCTAATCACTCTGTTGCACGACTGAAACTAACATAATATTACATGTCAACTATAATTGAAAAATTAAAAAAAAATCTGATGAGAAAAAAATTATAATAGAGGCTATCGCCTCATGCCGTCAGGAATTTGTGGGAATCATTTGCCTCATCTCCAAAACCTGACTAATGCCACTTGTATCTCATGGTAAAGCTCTTATACTGGAAATCAGTAGGGTAGTTACTACACTGAAAAAGCTAAGCCATATGGTTATTTCTCATTGAATGAATCTAATCAAAGAGAACTACACAATAGAAACAAAAAGAAACTGTTCAGTTGCAAGTATGTTTTTTTTTACTTTTTATTATGGTTATTACTCGTATGAACAGTACCCAAGGAAGAGAAGCCATTTCCCATAAACATCAAAACATTTATCCTTACTTTTTAACTCTTTTTCTTCCTTTTTGATGTTCCAGAGCCTAAATACCTGATGCAGGGGAGATGGGGTGCTATTTTGACTCACAGAAGTATAAAATATATCAAATGGTAATTCTATTAATGATTTCACAGGCTTATGTTTGCTTTCGGGGGAGAGACTGGGGTGGAATGCTTTCTATAGCAGAAAATACCCTAAAACTGAAAATTCTAAAACACTATTATCTCATTGAACATTTTAAGTAATAGAGAACTTAATTAACCCAAAAGCATTCTATTCCATCTTAAGAGAGTATTGTGTATTGGAAAGTATTTCTTATGGTAAGAAGACATTTTTCTATATAAAAATGAATATAACACATTTAGTAAGTTCTGAACAGTAAAAAGAAGAGAATACTTACTGCCTTGTTTTATATAACATATATAAATAAATTATGCTGTTGAATCATATTGCAATAACTATCTATTAAACCACATTAAACTAGTGCACATGTACTTCTGAACCACTGTAGATGATGCTTTGAATACACATGCATGACAATGTAATATTAATTCAAGGATTCAAGAGAAATAGCATTTGGAAAAACTACTGCACAGTCTGATAAAGCTGAAGCATGGTATGGACAGGTTAAACTCATCTGAAGGCATTTATGTTTCTGTAAATATATTTGGACACAGCCAAAACACAGTATATATTCATTAACTTATTTCACCACTGGGAAAAAATGCAACCATTTCAACATGTATAATCCTCCACTATTCCCTTTCACTACCCACTATTCTAACTAAACTGATTTACTCATTATCCCCCTTGCAAAATCCACCATATTCCTTCACCTTGTTCTTCACACAATCTAACAAATATTTATTAAATACTTATGTGCCAAATACTTTCCAAGGTGTTGGGTATTCAGTACAAAACAAAAAGACAAAAATTATTGTCTCATCCAACTCATTCTAGTTGGGGAGAGACAGATAATAAAAACAATAATCCTGACACAAGTATTTTCCTCAGTTTCTCAGAGTAAAGGCTGAGAACAGGCCAAAAGTTTATACATAGAACTATAACATAGAATCCTTAAAACTAGAAATTCTATTTATTTATTTTTGTTATCTCATTGTATTTTGTTTTACTTGCAGAATAGTTCTGACTATACTCAGCCTGTGTAGCTAACTGAAGACTCCATACAGCTACTGGACACCATTCTTAGTCTTTACCTGCTACAATGTTGCAGAGACCTCTTTATTGCCTCTCAATGGTAGTAAAAATAACAATATCATTAAATAATATATATGCTATAGCTAAAGTCATACAGCTCAAAGTTCTTTCTATCAATCTAATTTCCACTGCAATCTTAAGTGGTAGATAGAAAAATCATTATTTTAATTTTCAGTTCAGGAAACCAAGACACAGACACATTTAGTAACTTTACAAGATCACTCAACAAGAAAGTGGCAAAGCCCACAATCTTAACTATACATGATATGCTGCCTCTAATAGTGTACTGGTAATAATACTGTATTGTATACTCAAATTTTGCTGAGAAAGTAGATCTTAAATGTTTCATCACAAAAAAGAAATGGCAATTATGTGATGTGATGGCAGTGTCAACCTAACAGTATATTGGTAAACATTTTGCTATATATCAGTGTATCAAATCAACATATTTTATATATTGGACTTAAACATGTTGAATCTCAATAAACCTGGTGGAATAGTGCCTGCCTTCCAATGAAAATGTAACCCTCTTTCATAATGACAAATAAAATCATCATGATATTTAAAATGATGGCCCCAACCTCTTCCATCCTCTTTAACATCAAGCTTCTAGGACATCTTATCACTTCATCTCAGTCTGGACAAAAGGTTATGAATTCCAATGGGCTGTGAAGAAGTCTATGTAAAGTCCAAGAGCAAGATTATATACATTTACATCAGAAGACAAAATAATTCAAAATAATTGTATGTTCATTGGGTTGCATTATCTAATATAAAATCTGGAACAGGCACTCAGCAAGTGTTAGCTATGATGAAACCAAGTATGTTTATTCATTACATCATTCTGATAATCCTGCAAAAACTAGATTATAACTCATTCTTAAGAAATAAAAAATGTATCTCCCATTATGAAGCTGGAAATCAATTATAATATGGAATTAAATTGACCAAAGTTTATTAAGAAATTATATGTGTGTGTACACACACACACACACACACACACACACACACACACATATATATTCATAGAATGTGTGTGTGCTCACATGTGTATGTATCTTGAAGGGAAAATTCAATAGGTGCCCAACATTAATTAAATTATTAATTAGCAGAGGGAGCCATTTGATAATTAATTGTTACACTATTGTCATTAAAATTGACAGAGCTTTTAAACGGATGTATTCAGCATCCTGTTTTGGCAGCTATAAGTACTGATTCTGCCTCCTGGATATAGCTATAGCTACATTTGATCTTCACCAGTCACAAGGCTTTCACATTATCAGATGTTTGCTGCCTAGACTCATTCTTTCATGGTAAGACAGTTAATATTTCACACCACAATACTGACTGTACTTTAAAGACAACCCATCTGGGCAAAGGGTACTGCAAATCTTCATAGAATATGACAGGTAGAAAATGATCCAGTATTATTTATGTGAATGATCATTGCAGTTTTAAGGTGCTCTTCTTAGCCATTTCCTTATGATTCACGTACCTTTTCACTAACCCCCTAATTTACAGGTCTTTAGATGCCATTTAATTATGTAGTTGTGTGACAATAATCTACATGTATACATTTTTCATGATATTTTAGATGAATGATGTGCTTTTCTAGTACCATGAGTACTTCACATTACAAGAGAAATGAACCATTCAGACATATATTGCAAAAAAAAGTAATTTCCCAGAGATATCAGCCCCTTAATATAGCTCCCCCTTTTTCAATAATTTTTATTGAAAACTGAGGTTGATTCAGACTAAGGACTGCAACTTACCTACTCTGTAACACTATTTTCCCTTTTGCTGTCTCTCCTTTATCTTGTTTCTCAAATTTATGCAGTAGCTGCCTTTTCAGTTTTCCAAACTCCAATCTTGACACCCCAACTGACGATACACATCACCACCAGATTTAACTTCATAAAGTTTGTTATCATTTCTGTTCTCAAAAGTCAATAGTTCCCAACTAACTACTGAATGCCATTAAAACATCTTAATTTGGTAGTCAAGGTCACACCGGCCATGGTCTCAACCTATACTTCTTACTGTATATTCTATATCAGTCAATCATCCAACTTTTATACTCAAAGATAAAATTTCAATAAATATATCGAATGTGCTGCCATCTTTACCTGCATTGCGCAGGTATTTTTACTTACCTGGGTGAAAGTAAAGTAAAATGAAAAAACTAAATTAATTAAACTGTCTGAGTCTCAGTTTCCATAGATCTAAAATGAAGATATCAATTCAATTCTTATAGGGTTATTATAAAATTAGCCACAATATATGCATATAAATATCACATATAGTCAATCTTCAGTAAAATTGCTACTTACAATTCTCCTTTTAGAGTATAAGCTCTGAAGGCAAATATATTTGGACTAAGATACTGGCTCTGTCACTTCTCAGCTGTGTACCTTTGGTGGAGTCACTTAACTTCTCTGAATCTTGTTTTTCTCATCTATAAAACAGAGAAAATAGCAGAACTTACCATAGGGATACTTTAATAAATAATTTCTAAGAAACATTTCTCACTACGTAAGTTATAATTTACTGAATACTAATGATTATTACTATCCTCTTCCTCCAATTCCCACTCAAATGACCTTCTCCAGGATGTCTTTCTCATTTGCACATTCAAAAGTAACTTTCTTTTGCTTTGCAAGCTTATAAAACTTTTCCTATCCTGTTATACATCAAATAGTCTATAGACTAATCCCAAATCCAATACAGCTGTTTCTCTCACAGTCTGTTATATATCTATCAGAACAGCTAAAATTCATCAAAATAAAAAGAAAAAAAAAGAAAACTAGCAATAAAAGGTGCTGGTAAAAATGTAGAGCAACAGTAATTCTCATACATTTCCAGTGAGAGTGTAAACTTTGAAAACATTTTGACTTTGCATATTCTATGATCTAGAAAAGTGACATTTAACAGACTTGTAAACAGATGTTCACCAAAAGATATGTAAGATAATATTTATAATAACATTCATAAGAGTCCCAAATTAGAAATATCTTCATGTCCATCAGTAATAGTATCAATCAGTAAATTGTGGTGAACTTACATAATAGAGAACTATATAAGAATTAGAAAGGTGAATTTCCAAAAATAATATGTAATGGAATTCAGATACAACATACATACTTCAGGCTCCATCTATGTGAAGTACAAAACACAGGAAAAATTTTAATCTGTAGTTTTTATGCATACTTGGACAGGGAAAACATTTTTAAAATTATGATAAAATGCACAATAGTGCTTTACTTTAGTGGAACCAAGGCGGGGGATGATTGTGATTGCAAAGGAGCATATGGGGTACTCCTGCATAGCTGGCAATGACATATTTCTTAAACTGAGTAGTAGTGAAATTAGTGTTTTCTTCATAACAATTCATTAAACATTACAGTTATGTTTTTTATAGACTTTTCTATTTCAAAGTTAAAATTTATTAAATGAGGGAGACAAATGTCTTCAGATTTTTAGGACTAACATGTATTTAAATAGAGCCAAATGAATAATAATAATTTTAAAAACAGGACCGGATTCATGGGGAAATAGTGGCATAGATGGTAGAGGCTTTGTTTATCCTTCTTGTGACTAATCAAAGTGGTGACAGAAACATGAAGCAAAGAGCAAGCAGAGTCACCTGGATCTGGATGAACAGAAGCCCTACAACTAGGGAGAGAAATAATTAATCACACTGCAAAGGTAGAAGGTAACAGGGTACAAAGACACAAGGCTGCCTGGTCCAAGCATTAGAGTGGAATAGAGGTTGCAGCAGCTGCAACTGGCAGCTGCAGACACCTCTTAAAGGGACCGTGTCTGCGAGCAGACTTTCCAAGATGAACTTGCTTGCTCTGAATATCAGTTCCCGGTCAGCTGCACGGGTGGCACCAGGGACTTACAGAGGGACACTGGGTTGTCATATCGAGGGCTGGAGGTGAGGCTGTTTCCCAGGAAGAAGTGCCAGCAGTATTCATTTTACCTCTGTTGAGCTTTCCCCCTTCCCAGTGTGCTGACACAGCTCTGCCATAGCTGAGACATCATCGAACTGGATAACAGAAGTCACTCTGCCCAAAGGATTCCCTAAATCTCCACCTCCACCAAGTCTAAGCCCCACACAAGCCACATCCTGTTGTGTCCTTGGCAAGTCTGGTGCTACTTGCTGAGACAACTTTAAGACTTGCATTGGTGACAGCTGACCGCAGTTTCTAGTGTGGCCTCTTGAGGCAACTATGAGCTCAGCATCTGTGGATTGCTTGCTGAATCTTAACAGGTGGCCCTGGAATGGCAGAGGCCTGGGCTAAATTTGGCCTGAAACTGAACCCCTCTCAGGACTGTGCCACTGGACCTCTACTACGCAAAGCCATCCTAATAAGACCGGGAGACTTAGGAACTTTGCTTAGCACATAGAAACAAACATAGAAAGGCAACTGAAATGGGAAGACACAGAAGCAGAAACCATATGAAAGAACAGAACAGATCCTGAAATAATAGACTCAAGCAATCTAACAGATGCAGAGTTCAAAACACTAGTTATAAAGATGCTCAATGAACTTAGGGGAAGTATAGAGGAACTCAGTGAGAACTTTAACCATAAGATTAAAAAAATGTAAAAATGGAAATGGAAATTATAAAAGGAAACCAGTCAGAAATGAAGAACACGTCTGAGATGAAGAGAATATTAGAGGGAATCAACAGAATGGATAAAGAAGATGATAGAGCTACCGATATAAAGGATGGAGAAGCCAAGGACACTCAATTAGAACTGCAAGAAAAAAGAAGCCAAGACTATAATAATAATTTAAGTAGCCTATGGGACTCAATTAAATGTAAAGATATGCATGTCATAGGGGTACCTGAAAAAAAAACAAGACGTTGAAGTGTTATTTGAAGAAATAATGATGAAAAACTTCCCTCACCTGGTGAAGGAAATAGACATACAACCCCAGGAAGCTCAAAGAATCCCAAAAAAGATGAACCCAAAGAGGCCCACACGAAGACACGTTATAATTAAAATGCCAAAGGTTAAATACAAAGAGAGAATCTTAAAAGCAGCAAGAGAAAAGAAGTTAGTTACCTACAAGGGAGCACCCATAAGACTGACAGTTGATTTCTCAAAAAAATTACACGGGACAAAAGGGCTTGGCACAAAATATTCAACGTGATGAAAACCCAGGATCTACAACCAAGAATATCTTTATCTAGCAAAGCTATCATTTAGAGTCAAAGGACAGATAAACAGCTTCCCAAATAAAAATGAGCTAAAGGAATTTTTCGACACCAAGCAAGTATTACAAGAAATGTTGGAGAGGCTTTTTTAAAAAGAAAAAAAAATGTATCAAAAACAGGAATAAATAATGGCAATAACTGCATTCCTGCTAACAAGTACTTCTAATGGAAAAGAATTAACTGCTCCAACCAAAAGATAGAGTGGTCGAATGGATAAGAAAACAAGACCCATCCATTTGTTGCCTATAAGAGGCTCACTTCAAATTGAAAGACACACACAGACTAAAAAGAAGGGAATGGAAAAAGATGTTGCCCTGATGGACCCAGAGGGTATTGCACTGAATGAAATAAGTCAAAGACAAGTACAACATGATTTCATGTTCATGTGGAATTTAAAGAACAAAATAAACAACAGCAATAACAACAACAAAATAGAAATAAAATCTTAGATACCAAGAATATTGTGAGGGCTACTAGAAGGGAGGGGGGTTGGGGGAACAGCAAAAAAGGCCAAAGGGATTAAGAAGTACAAATGGATAGTTACAATATAAACATAGAGCTAGAAAGTGTAGCATAAGGAAAATAGTTAATAATTTTGTAATAAATATGTAAGGGGGAAGAGGGATACCAGATTTAGTGGGATGATCATTTTGTGAGTTATATAGACCTCTAATCACTATGCTATACAACTTGAACAAATATTATTATATGCCAAGTATAATTGAAAAAAAAAACCTCATTGAATTTTATTATGTAAATATGAGCAACTGTCTATTATATTTCAACAAAGCCAGAAAAAAAATAGGGCCAACATCTATAAACATTCTGAAAACTTTCAAAATGCTATGGATAAAATAAGCATCCAAAGTTAATGAAAAAATAAAACCCATAGGTTACTTACAAAGAATAAATATCAGACTGACCTCACTTCTTAGCTATGGCACCAAATACCTGAAGGTAATAGAACTATGGCTTTGAAATTCAAAAAGTAAATTATTTATTTATTTTTCTAAAATGAGAGCAAAATTTCAATTAAGTGAGCAAAAATAAGTATACTTTTAATGCACTTCATCATTTACATACTCTGTGTGTATGTGAATGTATGTGTGTGTTATGTCAGGTGTTAATCCAAAATAATGAAAAAGACATATAAAAAAACATATTTGAAACATGACCAGCTAAGTATAATCTGGAAGATGGAAAGAGAAATCAAAAAAGAATCTACTGAACCTGGATTCTTGAGGCAGTCTTTTTCTAGCATCTGGAGCTCAGTGACATAAGGATCCTTCATATGGGTTCTGTCAATACACAATCATTATAATGTTAATGCTATTTTATTATTCTAATTTTTAACTAACTTAATAATGGAGCACAGAAGACTTCACAAAGTCACCAAATAAACTGTAGAAATTACAAATGTCAATAGAAATAAAACAATACTATAAGACTTTTGAGAGAGGACAATAAAGGGAAATGGTAGGAAGTAATTCAGTAAAACTTATCTCTTTTTAACATTAGAAAGTTAACATTTTTTTTAGTTTTTTAGCGTTATGTAATCAACATGTCCATAAATCAAAAAATAACAGTATAAATGGGACTTGCGGTCAAGATGGCAGAGTAGGTATGCTCACCTTCTCCCAAGACCACATCAAAATTACAACTAAACTACAGAACAACCATCATTGAGTATCACCTGAAGTCTAGCTGAGCAGAAGTCCTATAATTTTTTTGGTCAAGATGGCGGAATACGTAAATGCTACGTTTGCCTCCTTCCATGAGCATATTAAAATTACAACTCAATTTAAAAACAAACAACTTAAAGAACTATCCCATCCTATAGTAGAACTCCTATAACTAAGGATATAAAAAATATGCCACTTCAAGACTGGTAGAAGAGGCGGAGACACAAAATGGGCTGGCCCCACACCCATGTGTGGTCATTGAAAATCAGGAAGGATATCTTGGCCGCAGCAGTCCCTCCTGAAGAGCAAGGAGTTTCAGCTTCACATCAGGCTCCCCAGCCTGGAGCACTAGTACTAAGAAGAGAAGCTCTCACAACATCTGGCTGTGAAATGAGTGGGGATTCTGGCCATCTGGGTGAGACAGAAGGCAGTTGGAAACACAGACTTCTCCTTAAAGGGCCCATTCACAGATTCTCTCATTCCCAGGCACACTCCCTGGGCTCCAGAGAGGAACAGCAGCTTAGCAGGTGCCAGAGACATATAGAGAGACTTAGTTGTGTGTCTTCAGGTTGAGGGCTGAAGAGAAAGCCACTATTGTCTCTTTCTTGAGCCCTCCTCCTGTGTAGTCAGTGAATGGGCATCATCTTTTCCATGCTGAGCCCTCCCCTGACACAGCCAAACCTGAATTTTCATTGGCCTGGTGAGATCCATTCAACTCCGCTCCTTGAGAATGTGTTCCATGCAACTTGCGCTCCACCAGAGACTTTTTCAAGGTTGGCAGGCAGCTGGTATTGGCCCACACTACAGTCTTACACAAATCTCAGGGATTGCTGGGACCTAGAAAAACAGCGGTTGGCCTTAGTGCTTTGAGACTTTTGCAATGTAGCCCCATGCTCAGAACTAGTATCAAATCTGAATCTGCATTAAACTATTGAATGTCACAAACCCCATTCTGGTAACTTTCTGAGATCCCTGCCCCACTCAACTCCCATGCTACCCTAGACTTTTTCAGCAGCTGAGCATTTGGACAGCTGGTAGGCAGCAACAGGCTTTGAGGTGTCCTGGGCTTTTTGCTGAGCTGTCCCAGGCCCAGTACTGGTAGTGGCCTGCCTCAGTTTGTGGCATGGCCTCTCCCACACACCTCCAGATTCAGCACAGGCAGTGATAAACTATGGATTGCTTTGTAGCTCCTACCAGGTATCAGAAAGCCTCAAATTAGTCATAGGCAGTGGCCTGCACAGGAGCCCATTCAGGGAGGCCCTGGGACCAGCACACCCAGTGGCTGACTTCATGGCAAGAAGACAACACCTGATTTACCCAACAAGCAGCAGACACAGGGAGTTGTCTCAGTAGGCACTAAATATCATGGGGCTAAATCTCAATCTATAGAGTCAACAACCTGGACAGCAAATCATACTCTGTAGTCATGCCCAATCCAGTCCATTGACTAGCCTGCAGCAACTGGTGCTCTGCTAGAGTGGGAAGGTGACATGACTCATGTGGGGGACACTACTGTAGAATCCAGCTCAGATTACTAGGGAGACTGTGCCACTTGGCCACACAGGACACCTACTACATAAGGCAACCCTGCAAAGACTGATAATGTAACAGACTTACCCAATACACAAAAACAAACCGAGAGAGGCATCTAAAATAAGGGGAGAAAATCTCCCAAATGAAAGAAGGGGAGAAATTCCAGAAGAACTAAACAAAATAGAGACAAGCAATCTATCGGATACAGAGTTCAAAACATTGGTTATAAAGATGCTAAAGAACTTTAATGAGAATGTCAAAAAAGAGCTAGTAAAGCATTAAAATAAAACATAGAAACCATAAAAATAACAATCAGAAATGAAGAATACAATAACTGAAATAAAAAATACACTAGAAGGAAACAATAGCAGATTAGATAAAACAGAGGATCAGATCAGCAATTTTGAAGGTAAGGTAGCAGAAAACACCCAATCAGAACAGCAACAAGAAAAAATAATTCAAAAAATGAGGATAATTTAAGAGAACTTTGGGACAACATCAGCTGTACCAACATTTACATCATAGGAGTACCAGAAAGAAAAGGGAACAAAGAATTAAAAACCTGCTTGAAGAAATAGTGACAGAAAACTTTTCTAACCTGGTGGAAGAACTAGACATACAACTCCAGGAAGCTCAGAAAGTCTCAAATAAGATAACCCATGGAGACTCACACCAAGACACATAATCATTAAAATGCCAAAAGTTAATGACAGAGGGAATCTTAAAAGCATCAAGAGAAAGGCAGTTAGTTACCTACAAGAAAGCTCCTATAAGACTATCAGTTAATTTCTTAGCAGAGAATTTTCAGGAGAGAAGGGATTAACATGAAATATTCAAAGTGATAAAAGCAAGGAACTATAATCAAGACTATGCTACCCAGTAAGACTATCATTTAAAATTAAAGAAGAGATCAAAGAGATTCTCAGAGAAGAAAAATCTAAAGGAATTAATTACCAACAAACCAGTAATATAAGCAATATTAAAGGGACTTTCTTAAGAAGAATGGAGGGGGAAAGAAAATAAATATGAATAATACAATTACAATAACTACATACCTATATATAATCAGCTTAAATTTAAATGGATTAGAACCTTCAATCAAAAGACATAGGGTAGCTGAATGGATAAAACAAGATCCATACATATGCTGTCTATAAAAGCCCCGCTTTAGATTGAAAGACAAACACAGACTGAAAGTAAAAAGATGAAGAAGACATTTCACACAAGTGGAAAAAATATGCAGTAGTAATACTTATATCAGAAAAAAACAGAGTTTAAAACAAAATCTATAATAAGAGACAAATAAGGACATTACATAATGATAAAGAGATCAATACATCAAGAGGATATAAGCCTAGTAAACATATACGTACCCAACATAGGAGCACCTACATACCTAAAGCAATTATAGACTGACATAAAAGGAGGGATCAACAGTAATACACTCATAAGAAGGAACTGTAACACCCCATTGATACTCCATGGACAGATATTCCAGACAGAAAATCAACATGGAAACAGCGGGCTTAAATGACACACTAGACCACATGGATTTATTAATTATTTTCAAAGCATTTGATCCAAAAGCAGCAAAATATACATTCTTTCCAAGTGCACATAGAACATATTATAAGATAGATCATGTATTAGGCCAGAAAACAAGTCTCAATAAATTTAAGAAGACTGAAGTCATACCAAGCATTTTCTCTATCCACAATGGTAAGAAACTAGAAATTCATTACAAGAAAAAAAAAACAGAAAGAAAAACTCAAACACATGAAGGCTAAATAACATGCTACTAAACATTAATGAGATAACAATAGGATCAAGAAAGAAATTTAAAGACAACTTGAGACGAATGAAAATGAAAACACAATGACCCAAAATCTATGGGACACAGCAAAAGCAGTCCTACAGAAATTTATATCAATACAGTCTTACCTTAAGAAACAAGAAAAATCTCAAATAAACAACCTAACTCTATACCTAACCAAACTAGAAGAACAGCAAACAAAGTTCAAAGTGAATAGAAGAAAGGAAATAATAAAGACCAGAGGTGAAGTAAACAGAATAAAGTCTTTAAAAGCAATACAAAAGATCAATGAAACCATGAGCTGATTCTTTGAAAAGATAAACAAAATTAATAAACCTTTAACCAGACTCATCAAGAAAGAAAAAAAGATACAGGGCCCAAATAAATAAAATCAGAAATGAGATAGAGGAAGTGACAACTGACACCACAGAAATACAAAAGATTATAAGAAAATACTACTAACAATTACATGTCAACAAATTCAGCAATCTGGAAGAAAAGGATACATTCCTAGAAACATAATATCTTTCAAGACTGAATAAAGAAGAAACAGAAGAGCTGAACAGACTGATTACTACCAATTAAATCAAATCAGAAATCAAAAAACTCTCAAAAAACAAAAGTCCTGTACTAGATGGCTTCACAGCTGAATTTTACCAAACATTCAAGGAGAATTAGTACCTATAATTCTCAAGCTATTTCAAAAAAATTTCAAGAGGATGGAAAGTTCCCAAGCTCATTTTACAAGGCTGCCATTATTCTGATTTTTCACAACCAGACAAAGACATCAAAAAAAAAACTTATAAGTTGGTATACCTGATGAATATAAATACAGAAATCCCCAACAGTAAAACTTTAAAGAGATCATACACCATAATCAAGTGGGATTTATTCCTGGAATGCAAAGTTGTTTCAATATCCGCAAATTAATGTGATACACCACATAAACAAAATAAAGGATGAAAATCATATGATCATTTCAACACCAAAAAGTGTTTGACAAGATATAGCATCCATTTATGATTAAAACACTTAATAAAATGGGTATAGAAAGAATACCTCAATATCATAAAATCCATATATGACAAATCCAGAGCTTACATATTATTCAACAAAGAATAGCTAAAAGTGTTTTCATTAAGATCAGGAATAAGATAAGGATGGCCACCATTACCACTTTTATTCAACTTAATATTGAAAGTTCTAATTATAGTAATTAGACAAGAAAATAAACAAAGGCATCAAATTGGAAAGGAAGAAGTAAAACTGTCATTATTTGCAGATGATATGATACTAAATATAGAGAACCCAAAAGATTCCACCAAAAAACTATTAGAATTAGAATTGATAAATCAATTCAGTAAATAGCAGGATACAGAATTAATATTCAGAAATCAGTTGCATTTCTGGTAAACTGATAAATTAACAGAGAGAGAAATTTTTAAAAATCTCATTTACAAGTGCATCAAAATATATAAAATACCTAGGAATAAATTTAACCCAAGAGGTAAAAGACTTGTACTTGGAAAATTATGACACTGAAGAATGAAATTGAAGAAGATAAAAATAAATCAAAACATATACCATACTCATGGTAAGAAACAATTAACATTATTAAAATGTCCATACTACCCAGAGCAATCTATAGATTCAATGTAATTTTTATCAAAATAACAATGGTATTTTTAATAGAACTAGAACAAATAATCCTAAATTTACGTGGGACCATAAAAGACCCTGAATAGCCACAGTTATCTTGAGGGGGAAAAAAAAGAGCAAAGTTGGAAGTATCACACTACCTGATATCAGAATATTTTACAAGCCTATAGTAATCAAAACAGCATGGTACTGGCATAATAACAGACAGATCAATGGCACAGAATAGAGAACTCAGAAATAAACCCATGGTTATACAGTCAATTAATCTATGACAAAGAATGAAAGATTATACAATGGGGGTAAGGACAGTTTATTCAATAAATGGTATTGGGAAAACTGGAGAAATACATGCAAAAAAATAAAACTAGACCACCATCTTACACCATATATAAGAATAAACTCAAAGTGGATTAAAGACTTAAATGTAAGACCTAAAATCATAAAACTCCTGGAATAAAACATAGGCAGTAAACTCTCTGACATTATTCTGAATAATATTGTTTTTAATATGTCCCCTCAGAAGGGAAACAAACAAACAAAAAATAAATGTGAATAAATTAAATTAAAAACTTTTTCCACAGCCAAAGGAATCATCTGCAAAACAAAAAGACAGCCTACTGAATGGAAGAAAATATTCACCAATGATACATTTGATAAATGCTTAACATCCAAAATTTATAAAGAACTCATGTAACTCAACACCAACAAAACTAATAATCCAATTTAAAAATGGGCAGAAGACCTGAATAGATATTTTTCCAAAAAGGACTTACAGATGGTCAATAGACATATGAAAATATGCTCAACATCAGTAATCATCAGAGAAACGCATATTAAAACCACAATGAGATATCACCTTACATCTGCCAGAATGGCTATTATCGATAAACCAACAAACAGCAAGTGTTAGTGAGGATGAGGAGAAAAGGGAACCCTTGTGCACTACTGTTGGGATTGCAAACTGGTATAGCCATTGTGGAAAACAGTATGGAGGTTCCACAAAAATTAAAAATACAACTACCATATGGGCCAACAATTCCACTTCTGGGTATTTATTTGAAGAAATCCAAAACACTATTTTGAAAAGATATATGCACCTCTACATTCATTTAAGCATTATTTACAATAGTCAAGATATAGAAGCAAGCTAAGTGTCCAACAATAGATGATTGTATAGGGAAGAGGTGATACATATATACAATGGAATATTGCTCAGCCATAAACAATAATGAAATTTTACCATTTGTGAAAACATGAATGGACCTAGAAAGTATTATGCTAAGTGGAATAAGTCAGACAGAGATAGACAAATACCATATGATTTTACTTCTATGTGGAATCTAAAGAACAAAAAAATGAATTAAAAAACCCAAGAAGAGATTCATAGATACAGAGAACAAACTGATGATCTCCAGATGGGAGTGGGGTTGGAAGGCAGAGTGATAAAGGTAAAGAGATTAAGTATAAATGGGTTGTTACAAAATAGTCAATGGAATGTAAAATATGGCATAGGGAGTATAGCTAATAATATTGTAATAACTATGTATAGTGCCAGGTGGGTACTAAACTAATCAGGGGGATTACTTCATAAATTATATAAATGTCTATTAACTATTCTCTTCACCTAAAACTAATATGTAATATTGTATTGAATGAATATCAATTGTAATTGAAAAAGAAAAAAATATTTAAAGCTTCACACATATGAAGACTATTTTGCTGTAAAGATATTCAGTGCCTGTTCTCTGAAGTAATGATACCTCTGCTCAAATATACAGTCAGGCACATAATAGCTGCATATCTAGGGCAATTACTTAACCTTTCTAAATCTGTTTCTTAATCTGAAAATGGAGATAGCTATAATGCCTATTTATTGTGGTTAAAGTGATTATTAAAAAAGGTAAGACATGAATTGATGTGGATCTTTGTTTTATTTTGAATTCTAATTATTTAAAATTTCTTTATGAGGTTCTGGAAAATTAGTCACTGTATGAAAAGTTTATAAAGTCATCTACTATTTCTGATTTCTGGTACAGTCCATGACCTAAGCTTAGCTAAGAAGGTGCTGAAGGCTGAAACCTTCAATCTAAAATAAATTACACAAAAGCAAAAACACCATAGAATTCACTGCAGTAGTAATTGTGATTCTGATATTGGCATTCAGTATATATTTTACTATTATAGTAATGAAGCTTATAAAGCCAAATCTTGTTCATTGTAGTTTATTACATTTTAAGTATGCACTGAAAGGAAAAAAATCAACAGACTTTTACCAAATGTAGAAGAAAGTGTTGACAAATTGAATAACTCTAAGACAGTGTCTTAGAATATTATATTTAAGTGTCTTTAATAAGCATTTTCAGAATTTAGAAAATTTTTGTTATATGGAAAATCCTGCAATCACTATTACATATTCACCTGCCCTATTAATCTGCTGGACAAATGACATTTCTCATATGTGTGTTCCTGTTTGTTATCACCAAAATAGACATAATTATAAATAATAAGAATCCAATTTTTATCATGTAGGAAAAGGGGGACATTTGAAAGATTTTAAACTAGGAAATATTACTCTGGAATAGATAGAGCAGAAGAATCAATGCATCTTGATTGATCTGGGATTTTGAAAATTTATCTCTGGGAAAACCATGATAGTTGGTCACCCTAGAATTAGACTTCTTTTTTTTTAATCTTTCCTCCACCCTCTGTTTGAAGGGATTGGAATCATAGAGGACTGCTCTCTGCCTCTCTCTAACACTAGCACTTGCAGTCAAATCAATTTCCAATTCAATTCTTAATTTGGTTTTACAGGACACAATCCTGTAGGCAAATACCACTATCACTTAGAATAAATGAGTGAGTATGAGACTCGGCCTACCTAGTTCTTCCACATATTGTTAATTTATTATCTGATAATTGCTGCATGATCTACATTTTTCCCTTATGGTTGTTGACTCAAAATTTCTAGTGGTTTGTTGTGAAAAAACACCAATTGCCTAGTTTTTGAAGTGTGTGTGTGGGTGTGAGTGTGTGAGTGTGTGTGTGTGTGTGTGCTTGCTCTAATTTTTCCATTACTCTGCTCTCTCTACTTTTTTTCATCTTCATATTCAGATCTTTATTTCTGTCATGATAAAATTAACATTATCATGCCCAGTGTAAACAATTAAAATATAGAGACTACAAGGAAGAAAACAAACATAGAGAATCCTTCTATATAAAATATTAACATTTGGGGAACCAAATTCTCATGTATCTCTTCAGTCACAAGCACAAGCACAAGCATACACATAGACAAACGCCTGCACAGACAGCACCAACTATCAACAAAACTGGGATTATATACATGCTGTCTTTGTCATGAACTTTTTATCTTTTTTCTTACCTTTTTCTTTTCCCTTCACTTCTTACCCAGCACGCTCCCACAGACACACAGAAGTAAACAATGATCATTAATTGATGCATTTCCTTCAGCACTTTCTCCCTACTTATATACACATCTTGATTTCAATTAAAATAGCTTCATTCTTACACCATTTAGAGACATTTGCTTCTGTCTTCCAAGATATAAGAACCCTTTCTTGTTTACAGATCTGAGACAGGCATGCCTCTATGAACATATATATATATATGTTCAGTCACTTTTGTGGAGCATTGAGTAAGGAGGTATGCACCCAGTTCTTTACATTTAGATTTCCAGTCAAAATACTCCTTTTATAATTGGTTTTGTAAGATTAATAACCAAAATTATTTATAAGAAATATACCTATAAGCATTTGTCACTGAATATAAAACATTTTAACAGTAATTTTCTAATATTTAAAACATGAGAAATTATACAAGCATGAAAGTGAAAAAAGTAGCCTGTGAAAACAAAAATTCATTTAAATAATAAGGTAACTTAAAGTACCATGTATGGATATTTTCAGCCCTTCATATACCCTGTTAATGAAAAGCTTGCCATTGCACTGTTACTCCAACTGAACTTTTCATATTTTAAAAGAGAAACTGTCAAGCCTTGGGTTCTAAATGCAATCAATTCCTCTGTCTCTCTCTGTCCTTCCTTCTCTCTGTTTCTGTCTCTCTTCATACACACACAATGTCATAATATTTTCTTTACTTATCTAACACATATTTTCCCTTGTCCTAATTTATTTGGTATATCCAATGTAAAGAAAACTATACATTTTTCCAAAAGACAAAACATTAGGTTACCATTCATATGGTTAATTTTTCACTATTTGTATTTTGGTGTAAATCAAAAAGGAAGAACAATACAAACATAAAAAATGTAACTATAAATAAAAACATTATATATATATATATATATATATATATATATATATATGTATATATATATAGACACCCCAGTTCAATTAATCAGAACATATCAATGTTCACATACAGTAATGGTATATGCCTCAAACATATTAGAATAAATATCTGTTAAAAAATTCTGTGCGTTAATATATTTTAAATTTTATGTACATATTTGCAACATCAAATCAATTCTCAAGTCCTATGTTCAAATTTCAAATTGTTCAAAATCTTAGAAACTACTGTCAGGCTCATCTTCCTAAATTACTGGTTTTATCAAGGCATTTACCTGATTCAATAACTTACAATACTTACTGAGCTAAGGTCAAATTATTCAGCTTGCCTTACAAGGCCATCAGCTGTAGTATCTTCCTGAACCTTGGTTACTCAATTTGTTTTCTAAATTTGACTTAAAATATAGCCTCTTATTTTGTCTATCCATTTTCTCTCTTAGCTTCCAAATACAGGAGACTGCTTACTTTCTTGGGTCTCGAGACACAGGCCATAGTGTGAACAACACTTTTCTAGGTTTTGCCTAAGAAATTAATTCTCCAATTTGCAATTAATTTATAATTAATTCCCCCAAATTTTAATAATGACAGCAGCTTTATCAGTGTCATGCCATGACCTTGGAAACCTCTCTTATTCTCCACTAATCTTTGCAAAATAGGGTTAATTTATACTTATGTATGAAGATCGGGTAAAGATTAATTGAAATGATATTTATAAAGTACCTAGCAAAATGTCTTATAAATATTAAATGCTCAATTGAATACCAATTTATAGACAAATTCCAAAGATAACTATTTTGAAGGGGTAACTTACACTTATATGCCTAAGTTCCAGTGTATTTTTAACAATATTATAGTTAAAATTGAGACATGGATAAAATTGATGTTAAAGCAATATTTATTACATTTTTGTTTTAAATCCATAAAATTGGTTAGAAATTATAGATGGATCTGTTATAAATAAAACAATTCTTATGTATAATAATATATTTATACAACACCTTATCATTTATAATTATCTTTCCTATACATTCTCTTATTTGAACCTAGTTGGAAAAATAAGGAAGTATTATTATTGCCATTTACAGATGTGAACATTGAGACTTAAAAGAGACTAAATAATTAACCTGGATAGAGAAGATACAATTTAAACTAGGCCACCTGACAATATATTAATTACTTTAAGAATCTTGACCAATAATTATATTTAAAGGACATATCACTGAGGTTTTTGCATGTGTGTGTGTGTGTGTGTGTTTACAGGATGATAGGATCTTTGTCGCAAATATGGCACGCTGGTTATGTAAATGAACATATGTGAAGCTTAATTAGAATTCAACTATTAGAGCAATTATTTTATTTTGTGCAGTGTCTAACATCTGATGGTTTTATTGTACCCTGAAAGACAGTTTGGAGATTTGACATCTCACCTGTTACCCGGGGACAATGTGCTATGACTAGAAATGAAAAAGATACCTCTAAATAAATCTGTGCTTATCTCTGGTCTATTATTTCATGAAATCTCAGGCCACAGTTTGATTGCTATTCACTCTGCTTTGCTGCTCAGTGAATATGAATTAAGTCACAATATGTTGTCATTGTCAGGGAGAATCCAGCCATCAATAAGGAATAATGATGCCTGGATTGTTGTGTATTACCTCTTTTCCCACTTGTCTCTACTTTTTATGTAATTACCTTTTACATTTAAGTCTACCAAGCTTTTCTTCTCAAGAGGATTATCTGGAAAAATTTCATATGAAAGGAAAGAAATGAAAAATGCTATTATAAACAAAAATTGATTAAAAGTAGAAGAAAATCTGAAAGGATTAGTATAAATGTTGAGATGGCAACATTCTACTCATCGCAGCATAAATGAGCAATATAAAATGAAGATATAATGAAAATCTTGAAAATGTGTCATTTTAATTTTCTTTAATGTATATAAGCTCAAGCAGAAACTCGTTTGATGTCTTTCCTAATTAATGCTTATTAAAGCATACAAACATTCTACCAATGTAAATTTGCAACTTTTTATTAAATAAGAAAATAAAATTCTTTGTTCACATTCAGAGCCAAGATATTTATCAAGACCCAGGAGGAAGAATGAAAACTGAGAGTGCATGAGATTACAATGTATCCCAGGATTGGAGCACCTGGGAGGCAGGTATCACTATGGATGCCATGTTTCTCCTCTTGGGTTTTTTTACTGTTCTATAACTGGCAGTTTGACTCTTCATTCTTTTGTTTCATCTTGCACTTGCAGCAGATCCAAATCCCTTGAAAATAAATTGAACTTGCTTAGCAATTGAAATGTAACCCTCCTATGTTTGTAACTCTGCTTTCTATTGCCAGTGACTGATCCTTCTCTGGCAAGTTGGTCTTGATTATTTATGCTCCTTTGTCTTGATACTATTCATCCAATGTTCTATTCCCTGCTCTGTATCCAAGCTCTGATTACCCTTATCATACTGGCTCTACTGAAAAGTGTCCAAACAAGTTCATATGACAAAAAAATGTATAGTCCGGAAAGTGTTATTATCTGTATGAGACCTACACACAAAATAGATTGCGAAAATTCTAGCATAAGTGCCAATAAAAAATTGAAGGTTTTCTAGCATGGAAAAAACTGTTTAGTTTGTTGCAGAACAAACTAACTCTTTGTTCTTTTAGATATTCATATTATCTAGGTGAGGTTCTTATATAATATCCATGTTGTGTTTATATTTTTTATTTAATCAACATTTATCAGGCATTTTCAATCAGCCAGTCACTGTCCAAATGGTTTTACATGCACTACCTCTTTAAAAAAAAGCCTACATAATGAACAAGGGTAGTTTTATAATGTAATATAAGGAAACAGAGATTCAGAGGTTAGTTCAGTTGCTCAAGGTCACATAGCTAGTAAATAGCAGAACCATGATGAAAGCTCTCTTCCAGATCCCAAGGTCAAGGTTATTTCTACTTTACCACAACAGTCTATGTAAGTATGCATTGAGAAGCATGTAACGATAAAGTGTGTCCTTTCTGCATATATAATTGCCCTTATTTTTAATTTGACAAAGTTATAGGGTTAGCCATTTTCAGTCTCAAAAATCTGGGGAAAATTTTTAACAAGAATAAATTTCTATAACCTATAGTAAAATAAAAACTAAAATAATGTAATAGAAATATAATGATACATTAGGCTTTAGGCACTTTCATGAGAAATCAAATAAAGTTAGAGGGGCAAGTGGGATTAAAAAAGGGTCACAAGATTAATAAATAACTCTTCACCCTCATGTATTGCTTCTGCTCATACTGAAGTAATATTTATTGAGGTTGTACTATATACTAGATGTGGTGCTAGACACTTAAAATGGGTCTTTGAATCTTATTTTCATAATTCAAAAATAGGTATTTCCTCCATCATCATCATCATCATCATCATCATCACCATCATAATTACCTATATCACCCTGTAATTATTAATTTTATGTGTCAGCTTAGCTAGGTTACAGTATTCAGTTATTCAAACACTAATCTAGGTGTTACTGTGAAAGTCTTTTTTAGATGCAGTTATTTATCATGCACGATCATTTGACTTTAAGTGAAGAAGATTACCTTGATAATGTTGTTCTTGGGCCTCACCCAATCAGTTGAAAGGCTTTAAGAGCAAACCTGAGGTCTCCCTGAAGAAGAAGAAATTCTGCCTCAGAACTGTAGCATCAGTTCCTGCCAAAGAGTTTCCAGATTGATGTTTTATGGATTTCAAACTTACCAGCCCTGACAGTTGAATAAGCATGTTCCTTGGAATAGATCTCTTAGGGTGTGTGTGTGTGTGTGTGTGTGTGTGTGTGTGTGTGTGTGTGTGTGTTACTTTTGTTTCTCTGGAGAATACCAACTGATATAATCTCTCTCTTAAAAATAAGAAAACTAATTTTCAGATGTTAGGCAATGTGCTCAAAACTGCATGGCCCATTAATGTGGAGGTCCAGAATGAAGTCCAAATTTTCTGACTCTTAACTTCTGTCTTTTTTTCTACATGTCTTTCTTAATTGTTTTCTTTATTTCTCTTTCTATTTCATCTAACTTCAAAGCTGCTTGGTAGCTCTAGAAGAACAGTGCTCCCACATATGACATGTCAGGGCTTTTGAAGGAAGTTGAAGGCCTCATTTGCCTAAGCACAGAACCTGATTTGTTGACACATGGTGTGTATTCAAACAAATGACTCCCAGATACAGTGTGCTTATAGGGAAGCTCATGGCTAAAGAAGATGCTCAGTAAGTGGCTGCAGACAGTCCAGCAGATAACAGAACTAACTTGTGATGTGTGTTGTGCTAAACCTAACAACACCAGTGTCTATAAAGAGGTCATGATTGGACTGCTGCATTCTGGAGGTGAATTAGCTTTATTTCTAAGGGATGGCTTTAAAGACAGGAGACAGGGAATTAGATCACACATCTGCCATTGCTAGATAAGTTTCATTGATGAAATCACTCCATCTTGATGATATTTAATTTACTCATCATGATTTGGGTATTATCACAAAACCTACTTCATGAAATGAAATAGAGATAAAAGTTTCCATTAGCTAAAGCATTACACAAACTAGAAATATAATTATCAATAGTTAAGCATATCTTCCTTCTTGCTGTGTTCACAGCACTGAACTATAAAGTGAAGATAATGCAAAGAAAGCATGGTAGTTATTCTCTGTCCCTGAAAAACATTCTCATCTTATAAATGAAGGATAAATGCATAATACACTGAAGACAATAAGCCAGATTTATAGTTGTGTCTAAGAATTGTTTTCTTCAACATTCACAACATGTAAAATGGCATCTTACTTGGAACATAATTATGACAGTGGTGCAGCAGCTGAATATACAAAGGGTGAGGGACATTTTGGTACAGTTTGTCTCTACTAGGACCTGATTAGGTCCTATGTCAATGTAATGATAAGCCCTATCCTGTCATCAGTTACTGTGTTGTGTTGTATGATCCCAAAACTGTGGCCTTCCCTCTAGCCCATCATTTTACAATCTCATAAAGACACAAATACTGATTTACTATATTGTACATACAAAAAACTATATTTAATTATTATCACACTGTGCTAGTCATTTCTAAATATATTCTCTAGTTTTATCCTTGCAGTAGCCTTAAAAGCTATAATATAGAGATGTTAAATATATGTTATAGATAAGGTATATAGAGTACAGAGAGGTGAACAGACTTGTTCAATTATGTTGAATCTTGCAACTGATTTCACATATCTCTGACTCCAAAATTTGTGCTCTTTTCCCTGTGTGAATTATGGGCATGGTGCTACAGTAGCATAGACTCAAACTTCCAAAGAGAAAAGTGGTCATAGAAAATATCTAATCAAAGTTTTCATTTTATAGATGAGCAAACTGAAGTGTCAAGATAAGAGAAGATTTTCTCTAGGTCACATGAAAAGTAATAGCTTCAGATCAGTGTAGAACTGGAACATATAATTAACCAATTCTTTAACAAGTATTGGTACACATTAGAATTTGATGATGTAATGAGTAAATGCCAAAAGAAGCAATTTTGCCATAAGAGCTATAGAATTAGCTCTGGAGTTAGATCTTAAGATGGTGACCTAAACCAGGAAAGCAGTGTTTAACTGAAATGCAGGATAGCTAGATAGTTCTAGAGAAACTTAATTCTAAGCCTCTCAGTCACACTAACTAGTTTCAAGTTCCGGATTCACTTTCATTCAGGTATTTATTTCCTCATCAACTTACTTAAGAACTGTGAAATGCCAAGTGTGCATCAAAAAATATTTTAGATGCTCTAGACATACCAGTGAATATAACAGATAAAAATTTCTGCTCATGTGGAACTTAAATTCCAGTAGAGACGACATGTGAATAATCAATAAACACAGCACATAAGTAAATCATATAGCTTGCTAGAAGATAATTAATGCTTTGAAGAAAAAACAATATAGCAGGTTAAGATTGGTTATAGGTATAGAAAAATAATGTATAATTTGAAACAGAGTGATCAGTTAGGCTTCATGGAGAAGTTGATTTTTAAACAAAAACATGAAGGTGATGAGGTAGTAACCCAGACATATACCAGAAGGAGGAACATTCTGAATACAGCAAACACCATGTGAAAATGCTGTGAGTTTAGATAATGGCTGTCATATTTGAGAAACAGTGAGGAGAGCAATTCGTCTGAAGTGAAGTAGAGAAAGGAGAGAGTAGAAAGTGGTAAGCTCAACTAAGAAATGGGGTACAGATGGAAGATAATTTAGAGCACTGTAAGGATATTGAATATTACTCTGAAAAAAGTGAACTTCTTAGAGGATTTTGAACAAAGGAATGGTGGGTTCTGGCTTACATTTTAGCAAGATCATTCTGGCTGTTCTGTTGGGTAAACTAAATGGGATAAATAGTGGAATCAGGGACATCAGTTAGGAGTCTGTCATCCAGAGAAAAGACAATGGTGGCTTGGATCAGAGAGATAGCTATGGAAGTGTCAAGAAGTGGTTTAATTTAGATAAATTTGAAGATAAAACTAAGATTTTTTTGATAGATTCAATGTAGGATGTATGAAAAGAGAGATAAATAATGAACTTTGAGGATTTGGATCCAAGCAAATAGAATGAAGTTGCCATTAATTTAATTGGCTAAGTCTGTGGGTTGAGCAGGTTATGAACTCTATTTTGGAAAAATCAAGTCAGATTTTTTAAGCTAAGTTTATTGGGGTAACATTGGTTAATACAATTATCTAATTTTCAGGTGTGCATTATCATTTAACATCTGTATATTCTATTGTATGTTTACCACACAAAGTCCAGTTTCCTTCAGCACCATATATTTGATCCCCTTTACCCACTTCACCCTCCTCCTTCCCTCCTATGTTTGACCCCCTTTATCCCATCTATCTCCCCGCTCCTCCCTCATCCTTTACCCTCTGGTGAGTCTGAGATATTTATTGATTATCCAAATGGAGATGCAGGCAGGCAGTTGAATATAGGTGTGTGGAGTTGAAGGGAGTGATATGCCTTGCAGATATATATTTGGGAATTGGGAGTATATAGATGGTATTTAAAGGTGTGGAATTGTATGAGATTATCTAAAGAGTGAGTGTACATGAGAAGAGGTACAAGAATTGGGACCTTGGGTATTTCAACACTAAAAGGATAGATAATGAAGAGGAACCAGCTAAAGGAGACTAAGATGCATGGACAATCAAGTAGGAATAAAACCAGTAGATTATAATGTTCTGGAAGTTGAGTGAAAAAAGTATACCCAGGAATATGTAGTGATCAGTAATGTCAGATATCAGTGTTAGATTAACTAAGATGAAGTCTGAGAATATACCATTGGATTCAGCAATGTAGAGCTCATTTGTAACCTTGACAATAGCAGTGTTGGTGAAATTGTGGTTAATACCTAACTACAATAGATTTGGAAGAGAATGGTGACAGAAGAATTGGAGTCAGTCGGTGCTTATAGAAAACTATGTTGAAGGAGTTTTACTCTAAATAGTATCATCAGGGAACTAAGATGGTAAGAAAAAAGAGGTCAAAAGTTTGTGTTTCTTTGGTTGTTTTGAAATGAGAGGAATGATAATATGTTTTCTGCTATTGAGAATGATCCAGCAGAAAGGGTATATAAAAAAAGGTGAGAATTTCTGAAGTTGGTATACCTGAAGAGGTGATAGGAGATGGGATATCTCAAACGAGTGGAGAGGCTGACCTCAGTATCACTGTCAGTTTATTCATAAAAACCACATGCACTGGGTACATAGTAATAGGATGTGGATGAGTAAATATGGTAGAGAAAGTATGTGCTTGCACTTTGAACTTGAGTCATGTATCCTCTGTGAAGTTTAATTTTATGTGTTAACTTGGCCAAGCAGGATATTTGGATATTTGATAAAACATCATCTCTGGATGTGTCTGTGAGTATTTCTGGAGGGGACTAGCATGTGAATCAGTAGACTGAGTAAAGATCACCCCCACCAATGTGGATGGGAATCATCCACTCCATAGAAGGTCTGAACAGAACAAGGTGGAGAAAAAGAGAATTCTCTCTTTACTTGAGCTGAGACATCCATCTTGTTCTGCCATTAGACATCAGTGATCCTGGTTCTCAAGATTTTACTCAAACCTAGGCTTGTACCATCAGTCCTTTGATTCTCAGGCCTTCAGACTCAGACTGAAAAATATTACTGGGTTTTTTTTTCTGATTCTCCAGGTTTCAGACAACAGATTGTAAGACTTCTCAACTTCTATGACTATATAAGCCAATTCCTATAATAAATTTCTTCTCTTTCAATATCTGTCCCTCAATCTTTAAGAACTCTAATATACTCTCTAAGCTAAATTTTCCTCCTCTGTAACATAAAAGGAATAGTGGTATGTTGCTATTGAAATTTGTGTTATGACTAAATAAATAACTTACTGCATGTAAAATACTTAGTATGCTGCCTGGAACATAGAAAGCACTCTCTAAACATTAGCTATTGATTTTTAATGGTGTAGTTTCTAGAATCAGGTATCCTGGGATCAAATAACATTGGGTGCATTATCTGACTTCTCTTGAACTTACTTTATCTGTAAAATAGAAATAATAACAATTCTTACCTTATAGGAATAATGAGATAACACATAGACAGAGCATAGAACTGTAACTATGTCAGCATTACTGAAAATCTCCCTCTATAACTAGAATAACAAAATGTATGCTGATAGTCATGATGGTCTAGACAGAAGAAAGAAAAACCATGGAATAGGAAACACAAAACTTGACTCCATCTAATTTACTTACTGGGCTTGAGAAAATCAATTAACTTTGCAATATGAGGACAATATCATCCATATTGCTTGTTCTTTATTGTGATTTTTAGAATCCCTCCGGATAATATAGTTAAACACAAGTTCCAACCAAATACAATGTAATATTACTAATATTATTTGAATTACAAATATGCTTTTGTGTGGAACGACTAACATTAAAACTCATGTACAATTTCCCAGGATAACAAAATAATATAAGCATAATCAGTTTGTAAAAGGAGGATGGGGAAAGGGACTATCTTAAGACATTCTGGTCAAGGAAGGAATTGCATTGTCCATAATCTGCACAGAGCATGTTGTGGATGATAAATATTACGTAACTCCTGCCTCCTCAAAAAGTTGTAAACTATTAATACTGATAATTTTGATTAGATCTAGACATTCAATTGGATAGCTATTCTGTGCCAGGTCCAATTTTGTGTTCTAGAATACAAACTACCAGGTAAAAGAGATTGAAGAAAAATCAAACTCCAAGTCATTATAATAAGTGTGATGATAAAGGTATGGGCAAAGAAAGCAGATAGACAACATGAACAGCAACTTAAAGTTTATTCATTTTTTTCTACCATTTTATTTCTGAGAATAATGTTATTTCTCAAGTGAACTCTTTTGTTCCTAGAATTTGAACTTCTTTTGGGTGAAGACTGTTACTTGTTTTCTTTGTCTCTCTAGTGCTTGGCACAGAGTAGGGTCTACTTCAATAAAGGATAAAGGGAGGGAAGGAAGGAGGGAAAAGAGAGAGAGGGAAATTTGGTTGCAGAGAAAAGGTGTGGGACTGTTCAGAGATAAATCAAATAGCCTGCATAGTTTATGCAGTTTCTATTCAGCAAAAGGCCACAAAGAGACTATTTTCAGAACTGTTTGTGTATCTTCGGCTGCATTTTTGCAAAATGGCTTGGTTGGGCTGAACAACTGTAGCTTCTGTACATATGCAAATAGGAACAAATATGAACAGGAACTTTTTATTGTAATAACAATTCAAAATGACACACCAGCATCTGGATGAAAATTTCTCCAGCTGCATAACTCACTCTTTATTATAAGCAAAATAATCATTTCAGCCATAGAATTGGCCTGAGGAATGGATAGCGACTATTTGGTGGAACACCATAAGATCAGCTAATGACCATCCCTCTGAATCTATGAGCAGGGAAAAGAAAATTCTTATGTGGAGGCAGTGTAGTGGAAAAAGCATGCTCTTGGCATCCAAAAGACCTGGTAGTGAGCACTGGATTTGCCACTTACTATCCTGGTCACCTTTGAAAATTATATAATCTCTGAGCCCTAGTTTCTTAATCTGCAAGCTGAGAAGAATATTTATTTCAAGAAATTGTTGAGTACTGAATAAAATAATACATGAAGTGAGATTAGTGATAGGCCCAGTCCAAATGTATCCAGGGCAGTATAAGTGGTAGCTGCTGTTTCCTAGTAAGCTTAAAAAGAAAGATACTCAAACAGGATGGACTATAATTTATGTGAACATAAAGCTATGTTTGGTTCACTACAATATCACAACACAGCACAGAAAATTGATAAATAAAACTTGAATGACTGATATTGTTAAAACCTGCCATCGTAAATACATGCATGTGCATTTTGAATAACTATTTCAAATACAATATATAATTTAATTATCTTTGAAAGACAACATTACACACAGGCTTGGTGCCAGCCTTCAGAGCTGTACTGCTAGTGTTTGAACTGGCAGAGATTTTTATCTTGGCTCTGGCATTTACTTATCTCTGTTTCCTCATTTCTTCAGTTTAAATATATGAACTTACTCTTTTTTTGGGTCCCAAATAGTCAAATGTCTGCACTTTCATGTGATTCAGTTTAAGACAAGTGAGGAATGGTATTTTCCTCATAAAGTTTTGAAGGACTTGACATAGATGAAGTACTGAGAAATATATACATATATATACATATATACATATATATGCATATATACATATATAATAATATATACATATATACATATATATGTATATATACATATATACATATATATGTGTGTGTGTATATGTGTGTGTATATATATGTATATATACATACATACATATATATAATATATATATAATATATATGTATATATACATACATACATATATATAATATATATATATAATATATATAATATATATATTATATATATATATATATATATATATATATATATATAGTCAGCTATCATTATCATTATTCTTTGGAAAAAATGAATAAGTATTTTTTTAAGTACTAGATCCAAAAAAAGAAGATATGGTAGGAGACACAATGAGTCATTGAGACACTCCTAGTAGTCATTTTCATGCAGAACTACCCAAGTGGTGTACTGAGGCCTTTCAAGTATGCTAAGATATTGATCCCCAGCCCTCAAAGTTGGCAGGCCAGGACTGAAGAGGCCGGGGCCCCCATATTGGCCATCCCTGGCCATAATCAGTCTCTTCAGTTTACAACAATGTTAGCATTCGCTATTGATATTTTTTCTATGTGGCATGAAATAAAGGGTTTGGAATCTCTAGTTTGTAACATGAGCCTTGAAATCTAGCAGATCTGGCTATGAATAAGTTGTCTCCCCAATGCAAAATGAAAATGAGAAACATCCAGTAAAAAGTATCATTAAAGGTACTAAAATGAAAAAAAATTGTTTACCTTTCTTCTGTAATCTCTTCTTTTTCTTACATTTATTATGCACTTTACTTCTGTTATTACATTGTCATATATAATGAAATAATTATACAATTCACTATAATGCAGAATCAAATGCCACCATATACAACTGTGTGATGGAAGTACATCAGCTCACTTGCCACTATAAAGCTTGCCACCATATTCAACTTAATTGTCACTGGCCACTCACTGATAAGGTTTTTTGGGGGAATTTTGTTTTTTCTTGTTTTCTAGTTTCAAGTATACAGTACAGTGGTTAGACATCTATACAGTTCATAAAACGATCTCCCCAATTGCTTCCTCCCTCCTCTGATCCTCCACTTAGCCAACGTATTAATGCTAACTGCATTCCCTATTCTGTACTTCCCATCCCCATGGCCATCCATCAACTATTAATTTGTACTTCTTTAGCCCTTCACCCCATTCTCCCAGCCCCCAAATTCCCTCCCCTCTGTCCATCATCAAATTGTCCACTATATTTGTATCTGTTTTTGATTAGTTTGCTCTTTTTATTCCTTATATTTTGCATATAACTGAAATAATATAGTGTTTATCTTTCTCTGTCTATCTTAGATACTTTCTAGGTCCATCAAAACAATATCTTTTTCCATTCCATCCTTTTCATATGTAGGGGTCTTGTTCTTATTCATTTAGCCACTCCATCCCTTGGATGGAGCACTTAATTCTTTTCCATTTAAGGTACTTATTGATAGGAATGTAGTTGTTAGCATTCTTTATTCTTGTTTTTGATTCATGTTTTTTTTTTCTTCTTAAAGAAGTCCCTCCAACATTTCCTATAATTCTGGATCGGTGGTGATAAATTCCTTTAGTTTACTTTTCTCTGGGAAGCTCTGTATCTGTCCTTCAACTCTAAATGATAGCTTTGCTGGATAAATAATTATTGGTTGTAGATCCTGGGTCTTCATTCTGTAGAATATTTTTTGCCAGGCCCTCTGTCCTGCATACTCTCCCTTGAGAAATCAGCTGACAGTTGAATGTGTGTTTCCTTATATGTAATTACTTGTTTTTCTCTTGTTGCTTTTAATTTTCTTCTTTGTATTTAACCTTTGGCATTTTAATTATGATGTGTCTTGGTGTGGGCCTCTTTGGATCTCTGATTATTGAAATTCTTTAAATTTCTTGGGGTTTTATGTTCATTTCCTTCACCAGATTAGGGAAGTTTTCCATCATTATTTCTTCAAATAGCTGTTCAACATCTTGATTTTCTTCTGTTGCATCTTTTAGACAAATATTTGGAGCCTTAATAGTATTCCATATCCTCCTTAAATTATTTTTATAATTTGGCATCTTTTTTCTTGCCATTCTGATTGAGTATTCAATTGGCTTTCCTGTCCTCTGATAGGTCATTTAATACTCTTCTTTATTTATTTTGTTTATTCTTTTGTTTATTCCATTTAATATACATCTCATTTCAGATAATGTTTTCTTCATTTCAGACTGGTTCCCTTTTATCATTTCTATTTCCATTTTTGTGTTTTGTATCCCTTTGTAGAATTTCTCACTGAATTTAACCAAAAGTTTATTGAGCATCTTTATAAACAGTGTTTTGAACTCTGCATCTGTTAGATTACTTGACTCCATTATATCTGGATCTCTGTTCTGTTCTCTCATCTGATTTCTGCTGCTTTGTCTTCCCATTTTGGCTGCCTTTCCGTGTCTGTTTCTATGTTCTAAGAAAAACTCTTAAGTCTCCTAGTCTCATTAGTGTGAATTTGTGAGAGAGGTGTCCAGTGGCACAGTCCTGAGAGGGGTTCAGCTGCAGGCCAAATTTAACTTCAGCCTATACCCCTCCAGGACCACCTGTTAAGATTCAGCAAGCAATCCACAGATGCTGTGCTTATAGTTACCTCAAAAGGCCACACCATAAACCGAGGCCAGCTGCTACCAGTGTGAATCTAGGCGCTGTGCAGCGAGGAGCACCTGACTTCCCAAGGATACACCTGGGTATGGTTTGGGTGGGGCTGCAAGTTGGGGGAGTCAGGGTTTCAGGGAATCCTCTGGGAGAAGCGACCTCTGTTATCCAGTTTGATATCATCTTGGCTATGGTGACACAGAGTCTATGAACTGGGAGGGGGAAGGGCTCAACAGGGAACAATAGATACCGCCGGCACTTCTGTACAGAGCAAGTCTCGCCTTGGCCCTTACTCCAACAATATCTTCCTGTAAGTCCCTGTTGCCCACTGCATGCAGCCCAACTGGCGCTGGTGCTCAGAACTAGCAGCTCTACCACCGTGAAAATCCACTCACAGATGTGGCCCCTTTAAGAGGCATCTGCTGCTGCCACTGCCACAGCCTCCATCTCACTCAGCCACCCTGGACCTGGCAGCCCCATGTCCTTGCCCCGTCCTACCTTATGCCATTACAGGGTGCTTTCTTGGATTTCTCCCTAGTTGTATGGCTTGTTCATCTGGATCCCAGGCGATTATTTTTGCTGCTGCTCCTTGTTTCCATCACAACTTTGATTTGGTCACCAGAGGGATGAACAGAGCCTCTATCATCTATGCCAGTTTTTCTTTTGTCCTCCTGTAATCTCTTCTTTTAATGTAAATATAGTCTTTTAAATGTTCAGTTACAGTTGACATGCAATATTATTTTATACTAGTTTCAGGAGTACAGCATAGTTTGACATTTATATACTTACAAAATGGTCACTCCAATAAATCTAGTATCCATCCAAAACCATATATAGTTATTATAATATTATTGACTATACTCCCTATGCCATACTTTCTATCCCCTTGACTATTTTGTAACAATTTTTCCTTCTTAATCCCTTCACCTTTTTCATCCAGCCTCCTAATCTCTCTCTTATCCGGCAACCATCATTTTATGCTCTGTATTTGTGAATCAGTTCTTGTTTTATTTGTTCATTTACTTTGTTCTTTAGATTCCATATAGAAGTGAGGTCACATGATATTTGTCTTTCTTTGTCTGACTTATTCCACTTAGTGTAATACACTCTAGGTCCATTCATGTTGTCGCAAATGGTAAAATTTCATTATTTTTTATGGCCAAGTAATCCCCCATTGTATATATGTACCACCTCTTCCCTATCCTATCATCTATCATTGGGAATTTAAGTTGTTTTCATATCTTAGCTATTGTAAATAATGTTACAGTGAACACAGAGGTGCATATATCTTTTCAAGGTAGTGTTTTGGAGTTTTTCAAATAAATACCCGGAAATGGAATTGCTAGGTCATATGGTAGTTCTATTTTTAATTTTTGCAGAACTTCCATATCGTTTTTCACAATGGCTGCAGCAATTTGCAATCCCATCAGTATCATGTGACGTTTCCCTTTTCTCCACATCTTTACAAATATTTGTTGTTTGTTGATTTATTGATGGTAACCCTTCTGGCAGGTATAAGATGATATCTCATTGTGGTTTTAATATGCTTTTCTCTGATGATTACTGATGTTGAGCATCTTTTCATATATCTATTGGCCATCTGTATGTCCTCTTTGGAGAAATGTTTATTCAAATCTGCCCATCTTTAAATTAGATTATTAGATTTGTTGTATGTTGAGTTGTGTGAGTTCTTAATAAATTGTAAATGTTAACCACTTATCAGATGTATCACTGGTGAATATCTTCTCCCATTTAGTAGTTTTCTTTTTGTTTTGCTGATGGTTTCTTTGGTTGTGCAAAATCTTTTTAGTTTGATTCAGTTACATTTGTTTTTTGCTGTTGTTTGTTTTGTTTGTTTCCCTTGCCTGAGGGGACATATCAGAAAAAATATTACTCAGAGCATTGTCAGAGAATTTACTGCCTATGTTTTATTCCAGGAGTTCTTTGGCTTTGGATCTTACATTTAAGTCTTTAATCCCTTTTTAGTTTATTCTTGTATATGGTGTAAGAAGGTGGTCCAGTTTTTTTTTTTGCATGTATCTGTCCAGTTTTCCCAACACTGTTTATTGAATAAATTTTCTTTACCCCATTGTATATTATTTCCTCTTTTGTTATAGATTAATTGACCATATAGGCATGGGTTTATTTCTGGGATCTCTGTTCTGTCCCATTGATCTGTTTTTATGCCAGTACTGTGCTGTTTCGATCACTACAGGCTTATAGTATACTCTGATATCAGGTAGTGTGATACTTCCAACTTTACTCTTTTTTTTTTCTCAAGATTACTATGGCTATTTAGCGTCTTTTATTGCTCCATATAAATTTTAGGATTCTTTGTTCTAGTTCTATAAAAAATGCCATTGTTATTTTGATAGAAATTACATTAAATCTATAGATTGCTCTTGGTAGTATGGAGATTTTAACAATGTTAATACTTCCTATCCATGAGCATGATATATGTTCAATTTATTTGTATTTTCTTCAGTTTCATTCTTCAGTGCCTTATAATTTTCCAAGTCCATGTCTTTTACCTGTTTGGTTAAATTTATTCCTAGGTACTTTATATATTTTGATGCACTTGTAAATGAGATTATTTTCTTAATTTCTCTTTCTGTTAATTTGTTATTGGTTAATAGAAATGCTAGTGATTTCTGAATATTAATTTTGTATCCTGCTATTTACTGAATTGATTTATCAATTCTGATAGATTTTTTGGTGGAATCCTTAGGGTTCTCTATATAGTATGATGTCATCTGCAAATAATGAGTTTTATTCCTTCCTTTCCAACCTGGATACCTTTTATTTCTTTTTATTTTTTGATTACTGTGGTTAGGACTTTCATCCCAGGTAGAATAAAAGTGGTGAAAGTGGACATCCTTGTCTTGTTCCAGATCTTAAATAAAACTGTTTTAGCTCTTCCCCATTAAGTAATATGTTAGCTGTGAGTTTGTCATATATGGCTTTTATTATGTTGAGGTATGTTTGTGCAATGCCCATTTTAAATAAAAATATAAGAGCATTTAAGTTGTATGTGAAGTCATCAAAAACAAAGTTCATATTTCATAGCTCATATATGAGTATGTATTTTGTTATTACTAGAACTGTGGAAACAGTTCATAAACCTAACTCAATAAATTTTATTTTAATTCTTTTAAAGCATTTTATGTTATTATTCATTTCAAGAATACAGTGTATTGGTTAGACATTTATATAATTTATTATAAAATCCCCCCTATTACCATCTGGCACTACACATAGACATTACATTACTGCTGACTGCATTCCCTATGCCATGCTCCCCATCCCCATGACCATCTATCAACTACTAATTTGTGCTTCTTTAACTCTTCCTCCCATTGTACCAATACTCTCAAGCTTTGGCTTACTAATGAATAAAAAACCATTAAAAGGAAATGAAACTGTGTTTTGCCTTATCTTGCCCTTTTTGTTCATTTCATAATTTTCAGTGTAAATACTGAGAAGTAGGAATAAGAAAGAACATGATGGAGTTAATTAGTTGTTTGTATTTCTCAGAATATCATTGCCTTCTCTCTACATTGGGAACAGGGAAAGAAGGAAATGGCAACTTCTTTAGGGATGTCAACCCAGAATTTACTCATAGACATAACTTCTTATCTTGTACTCACTTTGAGTTTTATTTAATTCCCATGCATCATGGGTCAACCAGAACTTCAACCTAAACTCGTGGGAAATAACAAATGTTATACACAAGTTAGGAGGTAAGAAATAGACATGGATAAACATATTTTGTGTGTTCCCTCTGGCCACATACATGCTCCATTATCCCTTCATATTTCACTTACAAAACACAAATTCACAGATAAAATTATTAAGCATTTCATGATGGCAACATCAAAGCATTAAACCATGTATGGGTCCTTAATACTAGGTTAAGCTGTTATGGGAGATGTATGGTAGGCATTGCAAATGCTAAACATTAAGATGAAAGCAAAGAACAGCAGCAGGTCCATATAGTGCATATCTCCTCTGCTCACATTTGGGCTCCATTGTTAAGACTTATTTATAAAAATAGGTTGAAAGATAAAATTAAGAATTACAAGATGTTGACAGCTAAGCATTAAATCAAGTCTCGCAGGAGTCAAGATAGTGAATTAGGTCAATCTTGTGCTTGCCACCTCTCACAACCGCATCAAAATTACAATTAAACTACAGATCAGCCATCATTGGGAGACATCTGAGGTCTGGCTAAACAGAAGTCTTACAACTAAGGACAAACACAAGATGGTAGCAGGGATGGAGACATGGAATAAGCTGGTCAACACCCACATGTGGCCATTGAGAGTAGGGAGAAATATCTTGGGTATGGAGGTCTCCCCAGAAGAATGAGTCATCTGGTCTACACACTAGGCTCTTGAGCTCAGGGTTTCAGGTGGGGGAAAGAAGTCCCCACAACTCCTGGCTGTAAAAACCAGTTGATATTGTGGCTGAGATGGAGAGCACCTGGAGTCATAGACATTCCTCTTAATGGGCCTGCACCTGGTACTCCATGCTATACTTGCTCTGAGCTCCAGCACTAAGGCAGCTACTTCAAAAGCACCAGGGGTATATAAGGTAGAAACAGAGTTGTCTGGCTTCAGGGTAAGGGCTGGAGGAACAGCTTTCTCCCAGACAGAATGTTGGTAGAATCTATTGTCTCTTTGTTGAGTACTCTAGTGCGTAGGCTCATGTGGCTGGCATATCTGAGTCTCTATCAACCTGACTGACACTGGCAGCCCCACCCTGGTGATTCTCTGAGATTCTACCCCTCCTAATTTACAGATCCACCCAAATTGCCTCCAAGACAAATAGCCTGTCTTGAATTATGCTGTTTACTTCTCTAAAATCTCTCAAAGGTTCACAAAACCTAAACAAGCAGCATCTGGTTTTGGTGTGCCAGTACTCCTTGTTTGTAGCCCCAATCCCAGCTATAGTGGCAGCTCGCCCTGGTTCCTGGTTTGGCTTCTCGAGGTACCTCTAAGCTTAGTGCAGGTGGCAGCCATCTGCAGATTTTTTGGTGACCCTTGCTCAGTGGCCCTGGAAGTGCACAAGCTATGGCTGAAGTTGGCCTCTGGCAAGGCCCTTCCCACAAGGCACTGGGGCTGACACACCAGGTAGCTGGATTCTGATGGAGCCAGAGCACCAGATGGGGCTGCATTGGAGGACAACACACTCAAAGGGCAGGCACACAACCAATCAGCCTGAAGTTAATCCTTTCCATTGAGGTGCAAACAGCAACCAAGATTCAACTAAAAGAGGAGAGCACACACAACTCATACGGGACACACCTGGAGCACTCGGCTCAGGTGACAGGAAAGACTGAGCCACTAGGTCCCACAGGATACCTACTACATAAGGTCACTCTACTAAGAACAGGAGACATTGGAGGGTAGCCCTAATATATAGAAACAAATATAGAAAGGGAGCAAAATGGGGATACAAAAAAATGTCCAAAATGAAAGAACAGAACAAAGTTCCAGAAAAAGAATAAAATAAAATGGAGACAAGCAATCTACCAGACACAGAGTTCAAAATACTGGCTAGAAGGATGCTCAATGATCCCATTGAGAACTTCAAGAAAAAGATAATAAGGATAAAAAAGGACATAGAAACCATTAAAAAGAACCTATCTGAAATAAAGAATATAATAACTGTAATAAAGATAACCTAGAAAAAATCAGGAAAAGATTAGATGAAGCAGAAGATAAAACCAGTGATTGGGCAGACAAGGTGACAGAAAACACCCAATTAAAATAACAAAAAGAAAAAGGAATCCAAAATATGAGGATAGTTTAAGGGACTTCTGAGACAATATCCAGTGTAAAAATATTCATATCATAGGGACAACAGAAGGAAAAGAAAAAGATCAAAGAATTGAAAACTTATTTCAAGAAATGACTGAAAACTTTTCTAACTTGGTGAAGGAAACAGACACACAAGCTCAAGAAGCACAGGGAGTCCCAAACAAGATGAACCCAAATAGGCCCACAACAAGACGTATCATAATTAAAATGCCAATAGTTAAAGACAAACAGAATTTTTAAAGTATCAGAAGATGAGGATTCTGGGAAAACATGGTGGAGTGAGAGACGTCCTCAGATCTCTCCCCTTGAAACAACAATAAACTGAACATCTAAAACTCAACAAAAAAACACCCTAACTGCACACCAGCATGTCTGAGCATGGGATCTACACACAAGAGCTACCACAGGTCAGAATCCCAGGTATCAGGTGGTAGACTGGGACAAATAAAGAAATTGCCTCTCAGAGCCACCAGAGGTCCTTCCTTGCAGGAGGAAGGGGAGGGGACAAGGTGCAGGGACTTCCCTGATCAGCCCTGCCTGGAACTGCTGGGACTTTTCTACACAGCAGGCAGCAGGACACAGTCATCAAGGCGGAAAGCAGAGAAGCAGGACTGGACAGCAGAGAAACAACAGTTGATTTTTACCAGCCCCGGTTGCAAAACTGAGGCTGAGCTGCAGTCTCCAACCCCCAACTCAGAGGCCTCTCCCCCTATACCCTCCAAAACCAAACACTTCAGAGCCCCAGGGGAATCTGAGCAAACACCACCAAAACTGCTGCTAACACTGACAGGGACTAAAAGTGAGAGTAGTGAGTGTGATTAAAATCTACAAAAAATAAAAGACGTTAGGCTCTATATAAAACAGAGATCTAAGAGGCTTAGACACCACCTACTTGAAACCAAAAGAAAAGTGTCTTTGCCGCAGGCTAAAGAGAGACCTTTATATAATAAATCTTCTTTCTGGAAAAACAACAGAATACAATTCCATTAATGCTCAGGCAGAGAAATAATCCATTAAACACCATGAACAACCAAAGTGACAAGGCATCTCAGAAAGAAAGAGAAAAATCTCCAGAAAATGAGCTTACATACATAGAAATATGCGACTTAAGTGACAGAGAATTTAGGATGGTACTTTTAAAGCATCAAAAAACAGCAGTTAGTTACCTACAAGAGAGCTCCTATGAGACTTTCAGCTGATTTCTCAAAAGAAACTTTGCAGTCCAGAAGGGATTAGCAAGAAATATTCAAAATAATTAAGAGCAAGGACCTACAATGAAGATTACTCTACCCAGCAAAGCTATCATTTAAAATGAAAGAAAGATGAAGAGCTTCCCATTCAAGAAAAAGCTAAAGAAGTTCACCACCACCACGCTAGTATTATTGAAATTGTTGGAGGGACTGCTATAGAAGAAGAAAAAATATATGCATATCAAAAATATGAATAAGAAAATGGCAATAACTACATATCTATCAACAGTTACTTTCAATGTAAATGGATTAAATGATTCAGTCAAAAGATAAGATGGTGAATGGATAAGAAAACAAGACCCTTTCATATGCTGCCTATGAGAGACGCAATTTAAATTAAAAGACATACATGGACTAAAAACAAAGTGGTGGAAAAAGATATTTCATGAAAATGGAAAAAAAAAAAAAAGCCAGGACAGCAAAACTTATCCCAGACAAAATAGACTTCAAATCAAAGAAGGCTATAACAAGAGACAAAGAAGACCCAGTAACTTCACTTCTGGGTATTTATCTGAGAACCTAAAACACTACTTCGAAGGGACATGCGAATCCATATGTTCATTATTTACAAGTTAAAATATGGAAGCAACCTGTGTGTCCATCGATGGATGAATGGATAAAGAAGAGGTAGTACACATATACAATGGAATGTTACTCAGCCATAAAAAAGAATGAAATCTCACCATCTGCAACAACATGGATGGACCTAGAGGGTATTATGCTGAGTGGAGTAAGTCAGACAGAAAAATACAAATGCCATATAATTTATTACATGCAGAATATAAAGAATGAAATAAACAAACAAAACAGAATTAAACTCATAGAAATGGAAAACATTTAGATGATTACAAGATGGGAAGGAGGTTGAGGAGGTGAAAAAAGGGAAGAGATTAAGTGGTACAAATTGGTAGTTAAAATATAATCATAAGGATACAAAGTATAGCATAAGAAATATAGTCAATGATATTGTAATAACTATATAAGGTGTCATATAGTTACTAGATTTATTGGGGCGGTCACTTTGTAAGTCTAATTATCATGTTGTATACTTGAAACTAATATAATATTGTTATTGTTATAATATAATGCTAACTGTAATTGAAAAATAAAATAATTGTGTAATAAATAAGTCAAGTTCCAGAGGCCATTCTGAGTGCTGGGCTCTTTGCCAATGCATGCCCAGGAAGCTGGCCCTGATTCAGCCCTGTGATAACCATTGATCTTAGAAAGACAACTTGGTTAGGCCGTACCTCAGTTTTTTCATTTTGAATTCAAGGGTAATTTCTACTACTTTGTAGTCTTCTTGTGAAGATTAAAAGAGAAAGAGAAATTATAGAAATCCTCGATAGAAATTATAGAGGATTATTTAAAAATTATATAAATGTCTAACCAATGTACTTTATACTTGAAACTAATAAAATAAAATTAAAAAATAAAAAAGAGATGGAAACAAAAGAGGTAGTATACCTGACAGTATTTGCTACATAACAACAATAACAATAATTACTATCTTTACTAAATGCTTTTTACATTTTCTTTATTATGAGAATTACTAGAAACTCTTTATGAGGAGGTCAAACCCAAATTATATTGAGAATAAGTTACCAACTGAAGTGGACCCATTACGTTCAATATCAGCATGTTCTTAGCCTTTTTACTCCATATTAAACGTCAAATTGTAAAAATTAAGTCAAAATCAGACAAAAAAGTGGGATAGGGATGAATAAGTGGAGCACAGGAGATGTTTAGGACAGTGAAACTATTCTATTTGACACTATAATGGAGGATACATAATATCTGCCAAAACCCATAGTACTGTACAACACAAAGGGTGAACCTTAATGTAAACTATGGATTTTAGTTGAGAATAATGTATAAATATTGGTTCATAAAGTTTAAAAACTGGACTACACAAATGCAAGATATTAATGGGGTAGACTGTGGACAGGGGAAGTTGGGGTATATGCGAACTCTCTGTAATTTCTGGTCAATTTTTTTTATAAACCTAAAACTTTTCTAAAAATAAAGTCTATTAATAAAAACTCAGAAATACTGTCAATAAATTCCAACTGTAAGTTATTCCTGGGAGAGACAGCAAGTCCCTCCAACCAATACTGAAAATAAGCTTCCCTCAGAATTATGCAAAAGCCAGAACAGGTCTTGACTGACATAATTAACAATTTGGTTTGAAGTCTGGGTCTTAACTTGTATTTTGAACAATGATATCTACATGTGTTTTTAAAAATAAAGGATTAGAATCTATGATTATTCTTCCTGCTTTATTTGTTTATTTTGTTTTTATTCCATGTTCTAATTAATGCAACATGAATATAATTATTCTCTAAGATTGCAAACACCTGAAGTGGCATAGATTATGTCTACTCTTGGCTTTAAAATCTCACATTAAACATGGTAGTAATGATAACTTTCATGAATATAGCTTCCTATAGTTTATGCAGCACTTCCATGTATATTTATTTGCTTTGCCACTTGTTCTACCTAGAAACTCAAGCACCAAGCCAAGTGTTTTGTTTTCTACAAAAACACTATGTAATAAGTAAGACAGCATGCCAAAACTGCTAGTTACCTAGCCAATATCCATTTTCCACTTCAATGTTTTTTCATTGCTCTAAATACCATATTTTCAGCTTCTCTTACTGCTATAGTAACCATGTGACCAATATCTTTCTAATGAGATATAAGTAAACATTGTTGGGTGAGACATCCAGGAAGAATACTTAAAAAGGGAACTGTTGGTCAAGACCAGTCCTCTGTCTTCATTCTGCTCCCTGCTTGGAATACAAATATGATAACTGGTGTTTCAGCAGCTATATAATATATATTTGAAACATAAAAAAAAACACTATGAATTTATTCTTGGAGGCACAATGCAGTTAATTAATTAATGGTAATTAGTTTGTCTTTTTTATTCTTATGAAAAATTTATTCCTTGGTATGAAATGTTCCAATTATTTTATAATTCCTTAGAGAAGAAATTATAAATGTAATTCTGACTAGAATGTTTCAATAAATATTTCAGGAAACACAAGTGGTATTATTTTTCACATATTTTTGCTATAACAGATTTCTGAAGACAAATGCATTTGCTATCCAAACATTTCCATTAAAAACCGTTGCTTATCCTTTTTGGTTCAAATTATTTCACACGGTGATCATCTCTAATTTACTCTTTAAAAAGGCTAATCATCACACATGCACAGTAGGAACAATAATTCATACTCTATTTTCAGAGGTCTATAACTAATCAATCCTGCTTACAAGCTCTCACAGCACTACTACTAAAGGTGATAATAAATAGCCTTTTTAATTTGCTAAGTGTTGGTGTCTCAATATCCATAGGTTTGAACAGTCTCTTTGGGAAAATAGTCAATTCAAAATTCAATTCCCTACAAGGACTTTCTTCTCTTTCTCCTGCCCAAATGGTATCTAGGTAAAGGGAAAGAACTTGTATGCACCCTCATTGAGGTATGTGAAAACATGTAGTTTCCCTGTATACCACAGGCAGGCTGTGGAGGCACAGGAGTGCTGACTCATGCTTATCTACCCAACCACCTCTCTCTACTGCGTTATCATTCCTGTACACAATGTTGGACATGGCACAGATGCAAATCAGGATTTCCCAAGGATTTAAGCCTCCTTCAGCAGGCTGCTAACTTTGGTATTATCAAGTTCTATTATTTCTATCTGGGTATTTCTACAGTGATGCTTAATTCACCCCACTTTGAGCTTCCATGTTGAAAGGGGGTCATAAGAATGCATGTTTTTGACATCTTCACACTACTTTAGTTTTTCTTCTATTTCCCTATACTTCACCAGGGCCAGAAGCTATATTTGGTTTACAATAGCAACTTTGACATTCAAATCAACCAGGCTTGGCACATAAGGGGGTTAGGGATAGTGGGAAGCCAAAATCAGAAATTTTAAGGATGAAAGCATATTAGCTTCAGACGCCAATATATTGTCTTCCCTTAATTTATCTATTTTAAACCTGCAGAGATCTCATTTCACATAATCTAATCAAATCAATGAAAGTTTAAAACCTTCACATAATGACAATCATAAGCCTAATATTTTGTCAATTTCTTATATGTGAGGAACATAGAGCAGAAGGAAGCAAGTCACACAGGTAACAGATGACAACTGCAAAATGGAGTATAAAAGAAGAGCAAGACAAGAGAGTTGGAGTTAGAGTCAGCTAAAGAGGAAGAAAAGAAATGTAATAAACATAAGAAAAACAAGTAACATAGGCAGCTTTTAGAATATATAAAATATACCACTAGGGTTAACATATGTGATATAAACCAGTAGTGAATGAAAATGTTTAGAGATATGGTCTGTAATTCTTGAACTGTGTAATTAAAAAATGTTTAAGGACATGTGCTTCTAATAGAGAAAAGATGTTATACTGTGATTCAAATACATGGAGTGCATTTCAGAAATTGAAATGAATGTAATTTAACAATACCTAATCATTCATTTAATTCACTGACATGGCATTCACTTTGAGAGAAAATTAACATAGTGACTTCAGTTTCACAGAATTGTTAACATATTGCTATAACATGAATGGTAGATTGGTCCTCTAAAATAAGTAAATTTAAGTTTTCAAATAAATGATGTTCCAGACCAAAAAATATTTCCACACTTGGGCCTTATTCAATTGAACATTAGCATGGGCAGTCCCTTAGAAAAGTACATTCCTATTATGTATGATTTCAGACATAATATAGTTATTGCCATTATAGTTTAAAATGACATAGCTGTCAGATTCATCAGGTGCTTTCAACATGGAATACATTTCTACTATATATGGTAATACCTCAATTAACTAGGATTCAGCTCCCTAGCAATCTTAGCTACTGAGAAAACAAACAAGCAAACAAATAAAGCCTCTTCACAAATCAAAATATCATAAAAATAATTTAGTGATGAAAGCAATTTAGTAGGAGATAGGAAAGATGACAGCATGTGAGAGTAGAATGAACGACAAAAAGGAAAAATTGACACATGTTTTACTATATATAATTTGGGAAATATCCCTCTACATATATCTTTGTGAAAATCTTTGCTTCTTAAGAATAGAATTGTTTTAAAAAATAAATGTATAAATAAATTTAAGAATTGGATACATGTTGTGGGACTACCAATCCACCAGAACTGTGTGGTTCTCAGCAGTAAAAACTTCCTGGGGGTTGCTACAAGGGTTATTGGAATCCTTGGCAGTACCTCTGGGTCCAGTGTCAAATTCACTTAAGTAGGCAAGGGCCAAGGCAGGTGGTCGTAGGGCTGGGGCCAATGGTATATGGTTGTGGGGACTTGTGGTGAAAATGGCGTTGGCTGTCCCCTGTGTGTGTGGCAGAAGAACAGGACTATCAGTGTGGGTCAGGGCTGGCTGCATGTACATTCCCTTAGTTGTGGTAGTGGCTTTCAGGTGTGTGCTCAGTGGTGGGAACTGGAGCCCACGGTGGAGCTTGGGGCTAGCAGCAGGCTGGCATGTGCACATAGGCAGAGGTCTACAGTGGACATTAGTTTGACAGTGATTTATGTTGGATCCTGGAACTGGGGCACCCACAAGCAGCACTGGTTGGAGCAACTCCAGCATGTGGGGGAGTGACAGTAGTGGTGGCTCAAGTAACTAGAGTCTGTGAAGATGAACACTGTGGTGCCAGGCAGTGGGAACATCTGCAGCACTTGCAAGAGCTATTGGGTTTCTCAGCTGTGACAGCCTCTGGGGTCTTCTGCTCTGCAGAAGACCAACACTACAGGGTCCTTAGCAGTGAAATTTGTAGGACGTGTTCAGTAGCTGTGAGGGCTGTTAAGGTCTTCAGTGTAGACGGCTGCTGAGGTTCTCTGTGCAGAAGGCCATTGAGGACCATGATGGCATCTGCTGCTGCACAATTGGTTCAGAGAGCTCCTGCCCTTTTTCGTTCACAGTTATTTGCAGATTTCTCAGCTATGCCAGTCTCCCTAGCAATCTATATGTGGTGAAACCCAAGCGGGTCCTTCCGGTAGTGCACTGAAAAGCTGAGGAAGCTGGTCAGTTACCCTGATTTCCTTTTCTTAGTGTGAAGAACTTGCAGGCTAAGCAGACCCTGTTGATATTGAGCTGTGCTAGCCTGAAGCATGGAGTGTTACAGACAAAAGGAAACTATTCTTCTTACCTTCTATGTGTGGTTATTCTTGGAGTTTTTGTTGTTGTTGTCGTTGTTGTTGTTGTTGTTGTTGTTGTTGTTGTTGTTTGTTTTTTGACTTTTGGGTTTTTTTTGCTCCACAATGTTGTTGCAGCTTCTTTTTTTCCTTTGGTTTTTAGAGTTAAAAAGAGTTTATTAGAGAATGGGTAATGCTTCATAGACAGAGTGTGGTCTCCAATCAAAGGGAGAAAGTGAGAGAGCCTAAGAGAGACTCAGAGGGACAGAAATGAGAGAGAGAAAAAGAGAGAGAGAGAGAGACAGAGAGAGAGAGATATTAAGAGAGAGAGACAGAGAGAGACAGAGAGACAGAGAGAGAAAGAGAGAGAGAGAGAGAGAAAGGTTGAGACAGTGAGAGGGACAGAGAAAAGGACACTGAGAGGGACCTCAAGTGTTCACGGAATTCAGTTTATATATCATTCTTAGTTTTTATGAATTACAGTTTAAAGACTTTGTTTATCCATTTTCCTTTGATGATACAGGCATACAGTATGAAAGAATAAGAGTATGTAGTGTGAAAAAGTAAGAACATGTAGTGTGAAAGGCCTTCTGGCAAGGGAATAAAATCTCTAAGGGGGAATAATGTAGGGAGGAGGCAAGAGAACTTAATGTTAAATCAAGTAGTATTCATAGCCTGCACTATACTGATCAGCCCTACAGCCAGACCATGAGGAAAAATGCAGAACAAAGGAAGATTTCTGTCAGGATTGTTGCAGCTTCTTAAATGGACTGCAGAGCCCTTCAAGAGATATGTTGGTTCATGGATAGCTATCCACTTTTTGTTTATTTGTTTTTCTTAATGAGATCAAGGTCTCCTACTCTGCCATCTGGTTGACATCACTCCTGCACCCTAATTTTCTTTTTATATTCTTTTTCTCTCCACTTAAGGGAGACTTACTTATAACCCTTGCATTGAATCTCATTTCTTTGTCTTCCATATATATAATACATATACCTATTTTTATTTCCATTTCTTTGTACTTTTTTCCATAACATTTATGCTCAAGTTTTATTTTGCTATCATAGGTTTTATTCTCCAACTTTATCTTTCCTTTCTTGAGTTTTTGTAGGGTATTTAGATGTCATTGGAAAGAGCAAAGTTTTTTTCCAGCAGCTAAGACTTCTAATAAGCTCATCCTTTAGAAAGTTTTGACATTTGTGAAGTGGAAGAAAACAGGCTCCAAGCAAATAGATCCAATAATTTTTTAACAATATTGTAGTTACTTTTTCTTAAAAATATATCCACTGGTGATTGAATGAATGTTTCCATTAACAATATGAATAAAAATAATTTTTGCTTATGAAAGGGAACATTTTATCGTTAAAGTACTTCTTATATGTGTCTATTCTTTAATGGAAAAACATTCATTTCAAATGCTCAAAAAATTTTCCTTTGGATATTGCATATAAAATCGTATTTCTCAAAATACGGGCTCTGCAGCATGTATCAGAATACTGTTTGTGTTTATTAAATATGCATATTCCTTTGTCCCACTCTATGTCTACTTATTCTGATTTTCTGAGAGTGACATCCAGGAATCTGCATTTAGAATAAGCTTTGACGTTGATTTCAATGCACAGGATGATAACCTCTGTAGGCCTTCCTACTCTCTGCCTATATCTCGGCTCCTATAGCAACTTTCTCCACACAGCTAGAGCTATTTGACCTTGTATCTATGCTTGATCCCATATCTAACTCTGGGACTAATCTTGTTTTTAGTCTTGGGGAATTTAAAGAGCTCTCATTCCATATTCATGTGACAAAGTATGAAGACACCTTGCTCTGACCTTGAATAATTACCTAAGTGCCTCATGGTAGAGGCTTCATTTCCTTATTCAATGGAAACCTTGCTTGCTGCTTCAGCAGAGCATAAAATCTCTGTGGCGTTTTATTTAAAATCAACCAGCTTTGGGAAGGGAAAGGTAAAACCAAGTTTGGGGATTTCATTCCGCATTTGTTGTTATATACACAGCAAAATCATAAAAGCAAGAAAAAGTAAGAGTAAGAGATTGACCCTTTTTTCTTCATAAGGAGAAGACAGTGACACACAATTAGGATATTGGACTAAGTTGCTCCTGACAAGCTAGCAGTGCTCTGAAAGCTCAGAGAAATAGAGACCTCAATTATGCCAATATCAACTTTTTCTTAGTCACCAAAGCAGGAGTTACTAATGAAAGAATGGAGGGGGGATATTTTTGTTATGTTTCCTGTTCTTTAGTGACATTATCACTTAGAAAACTCTAGCCTCACTCTTCAAAGTGGAGTCCACAGACCAACAGCATGGAAACTACAGAGGAGCTTGTTAGAAAGGTGGGATCTCAGGTTCTGATCTAGACTTTCTGAACCAGAATTTAAGTTTAGCAAGATCCCTGGGGGATTTATACAGCCATTAAATTTGAGGAGCAGAGCTCTAGAAAACTGCCTGCTCTAGAAAAGTCAGAATTTCCAAAATGTATTCCATAGTCTGTAGAATGTCTTTAAGGTAGAGGACTAAGGCTTTAGAACTTTACTACTGACACAGAAGTCTCTCCATCTGGATTGTGAGACAGAATAGTAAAGTGGTAATCATTGTGAATCTCACTGAAGAGTTGCACTGAAATTTTGAAAAAGCAATTCAAATTGGCTCAAGGCCAGACTCTGTCATTTATTGGCTCTGTGATTTTAAGCAAGCAACTTAACCTCTATGAACCTCAGTTTCTTTACCTACAAATAAGACTTTTACAGAATGTCAAATGAGATAACATACATGTTAATGCATTGTAAATTCTTAAATAATTTTTATTATGTTTCCCAAAACTATTTTCCTGATCTGAACTTTTCCCTCAAACTCAAATCTTAAATTTACATTGCAATGATAAACAATGGGAGTCAATTTATAGGGTATGGGAAAGAAAACCAATCAAGTTGTCAAGCCAGGGAAGAATTGAAAAGCAATTCAGATTAACACACTGGGATCAGAAAGAACTGGAGAAAAAGGATGGGAACATAGGAGTTATGAGTCTTATTTTCACAGAAGAGTAAACAAAAGTTGTTAAATCAAAATTAAGAAGAGAAAAAGTAATCACACTCAAAAGAGACATGGAATATGTCATTATAGAGTTCAATAAACAGTTGATTTACAATAAATTAAATGTTTGGATACATATATGAGAGAGTGCCACTCTTACATCTGATAGATTTCAACGAGGTTAAATCAGAGATAAAATTCACTAAATATGTGATTGGAAAGTCTTACTACACTTACATCTTTCATAAGTTTACTTAACCATAAGCCTGGTTAACAGGTTAAATCTGAGGGTTATAAATGTTATCCAAGCATTAGAATCACCTGCAGAGCTTTGAAAACTACAGAAGCATTTATCATTTCAGTGAAGAAAAGTGGGTACAGGAGTGCAGGATCCAAAAAAGAGCAAGGGTGGGGTGAGAAGAGAGAGAGAGAGAAGAAGAGAGAGATTTTTTTTATTAGAACTGTCAGACAGATCAATATTTGAGTAAAAGACATTAATATTTAAAAAGGGAATGCAAAGATGATGTTAGATTTTGTAGATGAAAAGAGAATTTTCAACAATCTGCATGCAAGCAGAAGTGAGTAAAAAGTCAAAGATGACTCAAGTAATTTCCCAATGGAACATAATGGCTACGATAGCAAGCAATTTAAAAAGCTGTACTTGATACACATGGCACCTAAAGGCTGTACTGAAATTGACAGCTACTACAGTGAATTCCAGGCAATAAGGTAAGACACACAACTAACTAAATAAAAACGAGAAATGGTAAACTACAAATTGTAATGTTTACTCCACAAATCTCAATTTATTTGAAATGTGACTTCATAGGTATTTATATTTTTTCTCAATAGTTAAGCAATCACTCCCATCTTATCCTATGATTTCAAGTATTGGCACTAGAATCTTCCATCATTTTCTTTAACAATAAAAACTGAATTCATACCAAGACTATGAGTTAAATTCTGTCTTTCTAGGGGTTCTTATTTCTTTGGAAAGAGCAAATGTTTCAAGGACCAGGTGTTTCTAGATAGGAACAAGTTTGATAGATACATGTGGTCAGCTGCTTAAAGAGATTTTTAAAAAAATATATTTATGTACCTATTATCATGCACTCCCAGGATTAGGGAATTGCAATTGTTTTATGATGGGAGTAAACCATTTCTGACATATGTGACTGAGCTATCACGCAAAAAAGAAGGTGTTTAAAATGTGAACTCATATTCTCTACTTGAATCCTGATAGTCACTTCAAGTCATCACTGTTCTCAGACTAACATCAGAATTTATAAAAGATAGTATCAGACTACTTAACTTCTTCCTAGATAAAACTGGAGAACCTTCAGAATAAATTACATTAATGACTACAACTCTTGAATAATAATCTATTCTTTGAATAAAGAAAAAAATCATTCAGGCCTTGTTTAAAAAAGCTAGAGAACTATATTGCATTATTTAGTTCTAGGGGTCCTCTTGTCCATATAATTTATCCATCACAGCATAAAATAAAATATGATCTAAAGTTTATAACATGGCATAAATTAGTATGAGATATCATCATAAATGATCAAATCAAGGACAAGAGGCATCAATACTATCTACCACAGGTCATCTAAATCTTTTTATGTGAGTCTACTCCAGACCCGTAAGACTCTTCTTGTAAGTTCCAGAACAAATCATACTCCCTTTGGAATGCTTAGAACTAATTTATGACCATGGCCTCTCCAAATCTTAAGGATTGGCCCAGGTTTTAAAATTCATGAACATTGACCCCTTTGGCCTAATAATACAAAGACAGAATGTACAGAGGTAAACATGATCACAGATTCAGCAAAGCATCGAACAAAACCTGTCATAAGATCCTTGAGGGAAAGATGAAAACATATTAACTAAGAGTTAGGACAATTAAGTAGATTAGTACTTGTATGAAAATGTGTACTTAAGGTGTGAAGTTTATCCACAGGTATCAATTTGGAGAAAAGTCTACAGTGCCATGATGCAAGGCTCTGCTGGAAAACTTATCAATTTTTTTTCTTAATTAGTTGAATGAAAACCTAGAAGACATTTAACAAATCTGTGGATGATTTGAAAGTAGAAAAATATTGACTATCAGAAAATTTTTAAAATAACAAATGGAATAACAGACTGAATCTAATATAATGTCTAATATGATGGGGCCTGGTATATCAGATATGACAAGGCCAGCCTGGTACTTAGAATTAAAAAACTAAACTTTATAGCTGAAGGGGTAAAGGAAAAATTAAACAGTAGCAACATCCACTAAAAAAAAAACCTCTCAAGAATTATGTAAACAGAGAGGTCAGCAGAATTCAACAATGTAAGGAGAAGATTCCTTCTCCTGATAAAACAAAACAAAACAAAACCAGATGTACTAACTAAAATACAGTATCTGTCTGATGAAAAAAAAAAGATGAGTTCCCTTTGTATATGAAAGTAGTAACAACCTATGAGAAGGAGAGAGGGGGGCACACTATGGAATGTTATAGAAGTCATAGACAGGATTCTTGTGTTTTTCAAGTTCCATTCATAGGAAAACCTTGCAATGAGATCTGACTAGAAGAAGACAGGGCATTATCAAGGCCAGTGTATGAACAAGACAGGGCCCAGTGCTGTCCTGCTCCAGGTAACTAACAACATTAACCCTGGTCCCTCCAAGTCCAACTTTAAACACTCAACCACCATCAATTTAGCTCCAAAGCCAATTTCCAAACCTCTCCCCTAAGTGCTTTAAAGGCTCTTATTCAAGAATCACATCTTTCTTTTGGTTTAGGTTTTATTAAGCCTTAGAGATGGGGAGAGATAGGGAGTTAGAACCCAGGACCCTCTACAGAGTTTAAGTCTCAGGAGAGACTTTCAGCTGCTGGGTGACTGCAGAAGAACTGGGGCCCCCTAAATATGCATTCAGCTAAAACATGGAGTACCGAATTCTCCTACATCTTCTACCCTGTCCTTTAAAGATGTAAAATCCAAATAAACAAATAGGAGTTCTGGAACAGCAATAAAAGCATCAGGTGCCAGAAAAACAGGATTTACATTGTAAATGACAACCTTTGAGACTTATTTATAATGAACATTCTGTCATTCTTTGCATTGATTGTCATGACACAAAAGAATATTGTGAAAAGAATCATCGCTTTTCAGTCAGATTTATATTTGAGTCCTATTGCTAACTTTTACTAGCTGTGTTAATGTGGGCAAGAAACTCAACTTTTCTGAACCTTAGTTTCCTCAAAACAATAAGAAGGGTGTTAGTAAGTAATAAAATAATTTGTTATTACTTTTTGCGAAACAGAAGTAAGAGAGGGAGGTACTGCCTCTATACTCTGATTAACACATAATAAGCAGAGATTAAGTGTAACAACTTCATGTTTAATAAAACTACATTTGAAAATGAATAGAATGAGAAAGGAGATTGGAAAAAAAAGGCAAAGGGATTAAGAGACAAATGGTTGCAGAATAGACGTGGAGACCTAGAGTATAGCATGAGGAAGATAGTTAATATTGTTGTAACACATATGTAAGACGGAAGAGTGGTACTAGATTTAGTGGGGTGATCTCTTTGCAATTTATGTGGATCTATGATCATTAGGCTGTACAGCTAAAACTGATATATAATTTTATGCCAAGTATACTTGAAAAAACACTCACTGAATTGTACAGTGTAAATATGAGCAACTAATTGTCTATTATATTTCAATACAGCCAAGAAAAACATGTAAAAAAAAAGAATGAGTTCACACAAGAACTCAGATAATTAAAACTCTCTACCTGCATCTTCAACTACATGGCCTATGTTTTAGATCAAATGTCTCACTATGCTGTTGTAGTCCCAAGATCATGTAGTTCCAAGGTGACGTTTCAGAAAAAGAATTGAAAGCGGTATCCTGTTAAATGATTCTGTGCTGATCAAAAACTCTTCTATTGCTAATCCCTATGGTGTTCCTTTCCAATTTCTGTGTGAAAATACTGTTTTATTTTGTTGATATGACTTAATAACACTTCTGTGTATGTGTTTACATAACACAAGATAACTTCAGGGTGTGTATCTGTGCATACATACACACATTTTCAGGTTACTAAATAAATCCTTCAGAGTGAATTGAACCAGGAACCAGATAGTCATGCACATTAATACAACATATTTTATCTCCAAAAATAAGGTCTGAATTCCATTTAGTTTGGCAGGAAAGCATTTTTTATTTAAGTCTTTTAGATAATCCTTCCTTTGCTCAGAGAGGTCAGAAGGATGGAATGCTTCTATCTCCCTTCTATCTTATCACATTCCCCTTAAAACTCAGAACTCACAAGTCAAACCCTGTGTCAATGCCTCCCACCCACTACCCTAAAGCAAGATGCTTACTGGAGCAAATTAAATCCAGGTGACATTACAATCCTTGCCAGTTCTTGAGGTAATATGTTTCAGAGTTCTTTGGCAACTTAAAAATAACAAAGATTAAAAACTTTAGCAGCCACTTTCTTTCAATAAAATGTTTTAGACATTCAACATTCCTCAAAAATGACTATAAAATTTCGTCTACAACTGACATTTACAAAAAATTTGTTTCTTAATGGTTTTGTAATGATGTTTTATGTTTTGAAGGTGAGGAGCTTGACATATGTATTTTTTCATCATTATCTATTCATCGAGAAAGCTGGCATTGCCTTGGATGAGCTAGCACACATCATATTAGTATACATGTATACCAGCATACCTGCATAAGACATCCAGAATAGCACCATTAACACAAATAGAGGTAACATCAGCAATGCAAATTTATGGAAATATTGTATGATGAATTCATACAAAGCAATTTTAAAATTATTCAAATTTAGGTAGGTTTCAAATAAAATATTAGGAACTCTGTTTCCACCACAATAACCCAAGACAGACACTGTTGCAGATGGCTGTATTTTATGCTATATAATTATTCCATACTCATAAGAGGTGGTTACAGTGTTTATCACATCAGCCAAATAGGCAGAGATGATGCAAATTGTAGGCATTAAAGGAGAAGCATTTTGGACTCACTGAATGACTTAGAATCAGGAATATAGTTTCAGTGAACATTTTACTGTCAAATTTAGTTATCACTAGTGTTAGATACCTGTTCTATAAAATACATCGGTCTTTATAAAGTGACTTAGGGACATGTATTCAGGATTCTTGGTTATTAACAAGCCAATCAGTATTATTTTGGGTGCAGATATCTCCATGACTTTTTAGTTAGTAGATTGTTGCAAGTATCCTCACTTAAGGCTATCCAAGAAGCATGGATATTCAGATAGTTGCTAAATTTAATCTACTAGGATGGCTCACTTTTCATCTATGGAGTTTAGGAGTTTCTTGATGGCAGAAAGAAGGCTTGTCTAGTATGCTATGATACTGGTTAGAAGATCTGAATGAATAAGAACAACTTAAAATCTAATCAGGGAGCAAGCTTATCCAAATTCAAAGGAGACTGTGTTCATGAAGTGGTTAGATGCATGCTGATAAATAAAGATGCGAGGGGAAATGAGGGGAGTTTGGCGATTCTGACCCATTAACCTGTCCTTATATGGCTTATTTTTGACAATATTCAATAAAAATAATGTAAAATATGCATTATAAACTTTCATAAGTTATTACACTAAATGTATTTGGTAGACATTACTTATGATCACCAGTCTGTATCTTCTATATTGTTACTGATTTTGTCTACTTCTATAAATTACTGAGATGCAAATCTCCAATTATAATTGTAACTATCTGTTAATGTCTGTAGTTCTATCAATTTTTGATTTATGAAGTTTAATATTTTATTATTAGTTATTTACATATTTAGAAATTTTTGAATTTTTCATAACCTATTTTATCATTATAAAATATTTCCATCTCTTATAATACTATCATTAAGTTTAATTTGTTTGATATTAATATTCTCCAGCTTTCTTATTCTTATTGTATACATAGTACATACTTTCTTTTTCTTTTACTTTCAACCTATTTGTGTCTGTAAGGTCTCTTGAGGTTCTGTAAGCTATTCCTAGGTAGGTTTTGATTCTTTAATCTAATCTGACAATCTTTGTCTTCTAATTGACCTGTTTGATCTACTTACATTTAATACAATTTTTTAAATGGTTGGATTTTAACTTTGATCACAGTATGTGTTTCCACTTGCCTCTTTTTGTTGTTGTTCCCCCATTGTTTCTTTCTTCTCATCTTTTGGTTAAATTAAATATTTTTAACATTCCATTTTATTTCTTATGTTGGCTTCTTAGATATGTTCTCTTTAATTATTTTTGTAGTTGTATTAGGGCTAAGGATATGTTAGCTGAACTTATCAAAAACTGATCAATACTGTAACTTCATATTTCACACATTCCCTTTCACATTTCCTACTTTATACTTCTCAATTTTTGTTTAATAACAGATATTTCATACTTTCGCCTTTCAAAATTTCCACTTCACCCTGCCAAGTACTCATAGAGTACTTCCATACAGACTTTTGGGGCCTCCCTTTACACATCTCTCTCCTCTCTGTTACCTGCCCTGTAGAACTTAGCAACTTTGGCTGCCCAAAAATCTGATCTTTGTATCCTTAGCTGAGCAGGACTCTCATGCTCTCTTATACTCCATCTCACTGCACTTATTTAATTTATATTTACTCAGACTTCTATTCAGCATATGTATTCTGAACATCAACTTTCTCCCTAATGTTCTGGTAGGTATTAGAGCAAAGCTGGTCTAGTTGTAGAGACTGAGAACATGAAGAAAGTTGCAAGATGTTATCTGAGCTATAATAAAAATATAAAAATGTACATCAGTATATAAAAGAAGTGGTGATTAAATCTTATGGTAGATAGGAATATGGAGTAGCAAAGATTTCACAGAAAAAGTGATAGTTGAATTAAACTTTAAAGAGTGAATTAAATTCCAACAGGTGAAGATGTAGGACATGCTTTGCAGCTAAAGGAAGTAGAATCATCAAAGACTGTAGATATTCATAATATTTTATAAGCAGTGAGACCAATTAGCAGGCTACTTCAAGAATCCAAATGAAAGACAACAAAAGCCTAAATTATCAATGTGTTAGTGGAAGATTTGAGAGAAACTAAACCCAGTGAAATCAGCAATAATCATGATAGATGGAGAAATAAAAGATTATTCTTGGGTGACTTGCAGTTTTCTAGTTTGGGTGACTGAGCAGATTTAGTTCTATTTAATAAAATAATAAACATCAACTATTTAATAAAATGATAAATATCAACTATGACCAGTTAAAGAAATTAAGATACCCCTGGAGAAAAAAAAATGGCATAGATGATAGAGGCTCTGTTCATCCCTCTGGTGACCAAATAAAGTTATGACAGAAACAAGGAGCAAACAGCAAGGAAAATCACCTGGGATCTAGATGAACAAGCCATACAACTAGGGAGAAATCCAAGAAAGCACCCTGCAATGGCAAAAGGTATGACAGGGTGAGGACGCAGGGCTGCCAGGTCCAAGGCAGCTAAGACGGAGGCTGTGGCAGAGGCAAAAGCCTCTTAAAGGGGCTGTGTCTGCAAGCATATTTGTGCAGTGATGGACCTGCTCGCTCTGAGCACCAGTGCCTGTCTGGCTGCATGCAGGGGGCACGAGGGACTGACAGGGAGACATTGGCAGAGTGAGGATTGAGGTGAGATTTGCTCTGTACAGAAGTGCTGTTGGTACCCATTGTTCCCTGTTGAGCCCTCCCCAATACCAGCGCATGAACACAGCACCACCATAACTGTGACATCATCAAACTGAATAATAGAGGTCGCTCCTCCCAGAGGATTCCCTGGAACCCTGCCTCCTCCAACCTGGACCCCACCCAAGCCACATCCAGGTGTATCCTCAGCAGCTCAGATGCCCCTTCTTGAACAGCGCCTAGACTCACATTGGTGGCAGCTGGCCTCAGTATCTGGTGTGGCCTTTTGAGGCAACTATAAGCACAGCGTCTGTAGATTGCTTGCTGAATCTTGACAGGTGGCCCTGGAGGAGTAGAGGCTTGGGCTAAGTTTGTCCTGCACTTGAACTCCTCAGAACTGTATCACTGGACACCTATGCCACAAATCCACACTACTAAGACCGGGAAACTTAGGATCTTTGCTTAGTACATAGAAACAAATGAAAAGGCAGCCAAAATGCGGAAACAAAGAAGCAGAAACCATATGAGAGAACAGAACAGAGATCCAGATATAATGGAGTCAAGTGATCTAACAGATGCAGAGTTCAAAACACTGTTTATAAAGATCTCGATGAACTTTTGAGAAATGTAGAGAACTCTAACAAAGAGATAAAAATGGAGATGGAGATTATAAGAGGGAACCAGTCTGAAATGGAGAACACATTATCTGAGATAAGAAGTATATTAAGCGGAATAAAGGAATAAACAAAGTGAATAAAGGAGAGGATTGCATGCCTTATCTAGAAGACAGGAAAGCCAATCAGGACACTCAATAAGAATGGCAAAAAAAAAGATATCAAGACTATAAAGATGATTTAAGGAGGATATAGGACACTATTAAGGCTCCAAATATTTGTCTGACTGATATAACTGAAGAAAATCAAGATGTTGAACAGCTGTTTGAAGAAATAATGATGGAAAACTTCCCTAAACTGGTGAAGGAAATGGACATAAAACCCCAAGAAGCTCAGAGGATTCCAAAGAGACTCACACCAAGACAATCATAATTAAAATGCCAAAGGTTAAATGCAAATAAAAAAAATTTTAAGCAGCAAGAGAAAAACAAATAATTACATATAAGGGAACACTCATATGACTGGCTGCTGATTTTTCAAGAGAGACTATGCAGGACAGAAGGGCCTGGTTAAAAAATACTCTACAGAATGAAGACCCAGGATCTACAACCAAGAATAATTTATTCAGCAAACTATCATTTAGAGTTGAAAGACAGATAAAGAGGTTTCCAGAGAAAAATAAACTAAAGGAATTTATCATCACCTATCCAGAATTACAGGAAATGTTGAAGGAACTTCTTTAAAAAGAAAAAAAACATGAATCAAAAACAGGAATAAAAAATGGTAACAACTACATTCCTATCAATAAGTACCTTAAATGGAAAAGAATTAAGGGCTCCAACCAAGGGATGGAGTGTCTAAATGGATAAGAAAACAAGACTCATACATATGATAAGAAAGGGAATGGAAAAGATATTGCTGTGATGAACCTAGATGGTATTTAAGTCAGACAGAGAAAGATAAACACTGTATGATTTCACTTATGTGTGGAATTTAGAGAATAAAAAGAACAAACTAATCAAAAACAGACTCACAAACACAGTGGACAATTCAGTGATGAACAGAGGGGAGGGGGTTTGGGGGGCTGGGAGAATAAGATGAAGAGTTAAAGATGTACAAATTAGTAGCTGATGGATGGTCACAGGGATGGGAAGCATAGCATAAGGAGTGCAATTAGCATTAATGCATTGGCTAGGTGGAGGGTCAGAGGAGGGAGGGAGCAATTGGAGGGATCATTTTACTAACTATATAGATGTCTAACCAATGTACTGTATACTCGCAAGTAATTAAAAATTTTTAAAAAGAGAAAGACATTAAGATACCCCTACTGTATTTTGTATGAAGTGAGTTGGAGGTGTGCATTTAGAGCTCTCTATCAAAATAGCAGAGTTGGTAAATACTGTGCTGGCTTCCTCCCATGATCACATTAAAATTACAACTAAACTATAGAATAATCAACATTGAGAATTGCCAGAAGTCTAGCTGAACAGAAGTCCTATAAGGATATACAGAAGAAGCCACATCAGGACAGGTTTGAGGGCACTAATTCAAAAAGACATATGCATTCATATGTTCATTGCAGCATTGTTTATAATAGCTAAGATATGGAAGCAACTCAGTGTCCATTAGTAAATAAATGGATAAAGAAGTGGTACAAATAAAAAAAAAAGAATGAAATCTTGCCATCTGCAGCAATGTGGATGAACCTAGGGGGTATTGTGCTGAGTGAAAGAAATCAGACAGAGAAAGACAAATATCATATGATTTCACTTACATGTGGAATCTAAAAAACAAAATAAATGAACAAATAAAACATATATACAGAGAATATTTTGATGGTTGCCAGATGAGAGAGGGCTTAGGGGTTGGGTGAATTGGGAGAAGGTACTAAGAGATACAATTGGTAGTTACAAAATAGTCATCAGGATGTAAAGTATAGCATAAGGAAAATAGTCATAGGTATTGTAATAACTATGTATGGTATCAAATGGGAACTAGATTTATTGAGGTGATCACTTCATAAGTTATATACATATATAATCACTATGTTGTACACCTGAAACTAATATAATATTGTATGTCAACTATAATTAAATAATAAAATGTTATTTATAAGAAGAAATTTGTTATCATCTAAAGATTCCAGAATTGGGATACATACAATAACTGGCAAGCTTTATGTCTTTTTGGTAGATTATAGGATGTGCATGTTGTTCTTACAAAAGATATTTGCTTCATAATAGGTAGAATGGTAAACATGTGCATATGAATCTTGAATGGCAAAAGTACTGAGCCAATCCTGGGCCTGTTGTAATTCATATCCATTCCTTACCTTTCCCCTGCAGAATTCTGTACTGCAAGGTGTAGAGGGGTAGCCTCTGCAGTCTGTTTTTCAATCTCCATTGATAACTGACTTCCAGCTGTGTTCAGCCAATTTGAGTCACTGACAGAAGATAGGAGGGCAGCAAAAGGAGAGAAACCAGAGTATATATTCCTCTCACTTTGCCTCAAATATTATTTTAAGTAGCAACTGCCTCTCCTCTGTGGCTTTAGCTCCCCCTGTAATTCTACTTTTAGCCAGGTAACTTCATATTCTGGGCTTTGATAATCCTGCCTCTTCCCTTTGTCCTCCAGCCTACAGCTGTCATGGTCTCTGACATTGCTAATCTTGAGTGACCTCACTGTCCACTCTGATCTTTCATTTCTTCCATTACCTGTGTAAACAATTCCTAGCATTGAAGTCTTTGTTATAAATATTCATGTTTTCTGTTTCTCTGGGTTAGAATCATTCCAACACAAATGATCAATAATGTAAAATGCTACAGAGCGACGATTAGAGAAGAAAACAATAAAAAAAAACAATTGATTTTACAATGAAATCTTGGGTCACCTTTGGAAAAGCAGTTTAAGGGGAAAGCCAGATTGCTCGGAGATGAGAAATTGATAGGTGAGAAACTTAAAGTAGCAAATCCAAGCAGCTCTTCTAGGAAGTTTAGCAATAAAGAAATTTGTAGTAACCTGACAGGTAGAAAAACTCACAGTAATATTTTATACCATGTTATGTTATGTTATGTTATGTTATGTTATGTTATGTTATGTTATGTTATGTTATGTTATGTTATGTTTTATGTTATTTAGAAAGTCACTGAGGTATTTAGGACATTAAATTACTCATTCAGGATTGCCTGGTCTCTGAGAATCACAGATTCATTGGGCTCAAAACAGCCATGTATGATCATTTGCTTCAGTGCATTATTCTCAGACCGAAGCAGCCTTACAGAATTTCTAAGGAAAACCCAGGTTCTAAAAATTCCCCAAGATTTGTGTCGAAGTAGAATGTGCCTGCCAAGAAAGCAGTACAGTTTCAGGATATATTAGTAGAAACATATATTCTACATCAAGAGAGGTTATAATAAGAATATAACATTCTGTCTAGATGGGACAATATTTTTGATGATGTGTTCCATTCTGAGCAGTCTATTTCTTTAAAAAGATATTCATACATTTGAGAGTTTCTTAAGGAGTGCAAACCAGATGCCTCACCAGATGAATGAGAGTTAAGGGTAACTAAATGGAGGGGTTCTGACTGAAGTGAGTGAAGATTTAAGGTGCTCAACAAAGAAAGAACAGGAGATGTCATTACATGGTGAAGATTTGTTATATGGAAAAGATATAGGGAATTAATGTGTGACAAGTACCTATTAGGCACAATGTTTGCTAAGCATTTTAATTCTCACAGGAACTCCTTGAGAAAATAACTATCTCTGCTATACAGATGAGGACATTTAAAATTCAGAGTGATTGGGAAACTTATGAATATCTCACAGCTGTTAAGGAGAACAGATATAAACTCAGAGAACACATACTCCTTGTACTATAGCAGAATACCAATTAAACAGAAGAGTTAAACTTACAGAGAATGAGTTGAGCTGGCATCAAACAGAAACTCAAGACCATTCCTTTTCAGCTAACTCTTCTCTCAGTCCAATTGCAGTAAAAAGGTATCTAAGAAAACAATTGGGCGAAACCTCATTCCACACTCAAAGGGGAGAAACTTGTACTGGGAGAAGTAAAGATCATGGCTAGAAATTAAATTGGACTAAGACAAAAGGTTTCTTGTATTTCTGTTTTTTTCAATTGCTTTGCATTCCTCCCACCTATGGCACTGGCTGGTGTAGCATGAACCTCCCTGCCACTGCTCCATCCTATTCCTAAAAGCAAGGAAGCAAGAACAGTCACATTGCATTTGCCCTTCAGCAAAATGAGTTCTTATGACTCAGTTTCATCTGACCACCAAAGCCGAGCTGCATCTCTTCTTTCAAGCCCATACTCCCACTCTACACCTTCCTTTTTCCCTTTACCATATTATACTAACACCTGCTTATCAAAGTTAACTGCTCTTAGGTCATGCCACCTTAGGTATCTGCATTCTGATTTCTGAATTTATATTTCACTACTTACATAAGCCAAATTATATTCCTTTTTTTTTCTAAGCCAATAGGTGAACTTTAACAATGGTCTTCTACAGAAAATATTTCTACTTATAGTACCTTGCTCACAGTAAGCTCTTCGGAAATATATCTTGAATTGATATGAATGAACCAAATGCTTGAAATTCCGAACATACTGTCAAGATGCAGGGTCTGATGAACTCTGGACTGGTATCCTATCTCAATGTTTAGCAACACTCCTTGTCAGAAATTTCTTCCTAGTGTTTTGCCTAAATCCCTCATGATGCAATTTATACTCCATTCTCCTTGTTCTGTTCTAAGAGAAGATTGAGACCAGCTGGTGAGCATTCTCTGTGTAATAGCTCTTTATACACTTAAAAACCATTATTAAATTCCCTCTTGGTCTTCTATTTTCCAAGCTGAACAATCTCTGTTCTATTAACCTTTCTCCATAGCCCTTATTTTTCAATGATTTAATCATCTTGGTAACAGTCCTCTGAACCCTCTCCATGTTCCACAAATCTTTTCATCCATGGAGCTCCAAAGTGATTAAATTTTTACAAAGGATCAAAAAAATTCTAAATGTCAGGATAAAATTTTTTCAAAATCTCAGGTCATACAGATACTTGTTATTCGGGAATTTTCCAGCATTTAGCTATTCATGAACAAATCTAAGCTATTTGCTACTTTACTTAGTAAAGTTTAAAATCATTGGCCCTGTAAAGCTTCTTGTGTGCAGGATCCAAGGCAGTGAGTGAATCTGACCTCATAGTGTCCACAGCTCAGCTAGGCTAGATTGTTCCTCACTTATTTCTGTATTTGCAGTAACTCTTTACAGCATCAAAAATTTTTGGTAGAAAGTTCCCATTAAAATTTTTGCTATAATAATATTAATCAAATTTATGATTTGAGAATATTGAGTTTTGACTTAGATATCTAGTATTCATCTGATAATATAAGAATATGGCAGATTCATGGCTTGTTTAGTGATATTAATTTATTCAGTCCTTGTGTTATTAATTTATTCAGTCCTTTGGCAAATGCATCCAGAGTTTGATTTCTTATCACCACCCTCTTTGCTACCATTTTGATCTAAGCCATATCACCTGTCACCTGGATTATTGCAATTGCTTTCCACCCATCTCCCTGCCTCCACCCTTTTACTTCTGAAGTATCTTCTCAACAGAGCAGCCAGAGTGCTCTTATTAAAATGTAAGTCAGATCATTGCATTCATCTGTTCAAACCTCACACAAAGTGCCCCATTTTTCTCAGAGTACATGCAACAACAAGGTCAACAATATCCTATTTATCTGTCCTTCTATCACCTTTGTCCTCATATCTTACCAGCTAAATTTCTTCTTCCCTTGCTCCACTACAGCCTCACTGTCCTCCTTGCAGTTGCTCAAACCTGCTAGACACACCCAGTCTCAGAGCTTTTGCTTTTTCTCTCTCTACTTAGAATACTCTTCTTCAGGTTATGTCCTCATCTCATTTAAAACCTTATTCAAATAACACCTTTTCAGCAATGATGCCGTAATCACACTCTTTAAGACTGCAGACTATCACCAGCAATTCCAATGCCTCTTATTCTGTTCTATGCTTTATCCACACCATTAATCACTATATAATAACATCTCATAAGCCACTTTTCATGTTTGTTGTCCATTTTCCCTCCATTAGAATTGAAGTTCTGCTCTTGTATTACTAATGCCTAGAATGGTAGCTGGTACTTGTTACATTTTTTTTTCAAATGAATAAATTAGTGAAAGAATATTTATATTTACCCACTGCTGACCAATGACTAATACACACACATACACACACACACACTTTTTTTTACACTAAGAGGTGGTATAAATTTAAGAGTATAAATTTCATTGTAAAATATTCATTGTACTTTACTACATAAAACTGTGCTAGCTGTTTTGCAGGTATTAAAGAGTCTGAGACCTGTCTTCTAGCAATTTAGATATACAAAATATCATACAGAAAACAAATCCATAATGACATGTGACAGGCTTAAGGATTGCTTAGGAGACACTCATAATTTTCTGAAGTTGATGCCACAATGGATACATTTATTTATCAAACATTTGGTCTGACATATAGAAAATACTTAACTTGATGACCTATCCACAGGTTCTAAAAATTATCGTTGTACTGTTTTTCCCATAAATATGAATAATTTTTATCTGTAACAGGATATCAGTGTATCTTTTTCAATGCAACTTTACTGTTTGTGGATCTTGTCTTTCTTTTCATTTGTTATCACTAATTTGATGGGTTAAAATGATACTCCAATTACTCTCCTCTCCCTTTCTTTTTTTATTTGCAAAGATGTAATTTTTCTATATGTTTGGTCATTATTTGTATTTTCTCCCATGTGCAATTCCAAGAGACTTAAACCATACTACTACACTGTGGAATCTCTTTCTTAATATAAACAAGGCCTTAGGGCACTTTTTCTCAGTTCTGTATATCCTAAGAAATCTGGTTTAAAAATCATATGTCAGTTGTACAGTCATGCCAACCTCAAAATCAACAAGTCATGGCTATTTTCCTTTTTAACGATTCAAGTCACACTAGTTCTTTTCTCACATTTTCAATGTGATTGCAAATCAACCTTTCTTGACCTAGGGGCTGGTCAACAGCAAACCAACTAGCCACCTCACTTTAGGACACAGCAAACATCACCTCTGCAGCACTTCTATCTTTGGCTGACATGGAAAGCAACATTTATATTAGGATTCTGGAGTTGTGTGCCTCTGGCCTCAAAGGTCAACTATCATCAAATAATTAAGGTTGAACAGCATATCAAATCACCTCTTCCAAAGGTGTGAACAGTAATGAAATCATGCTAGGATGAACCAGATTGCTGGTAATTAATGCTCAACTATTTTTAAACCTACAAGGAAATCTGTGCCATATAAGTGTATTCCTAAAGTAATTCAAATAAAAAATTAAAAAATATATTTAAGACTAAATCATTTAGGTTGTTTTCAATGTGCCTGATTTTTAAGTATAACTCTACTAAAATATCTCTGCATTTTGAATAAACATTTTTTTATTAATCATGATGTAATCAACATTCAAAGTATCTCCTTGCACTAACTTTATCTATGGTTACATATAGATGGTGATCTAGATAAAGAATAGGGATTTGACTTTCCAGCCACCACTGTGGAGCTAATACTAGAACCTCTATCTGCTGAGGCTGAGGCCATTTTATTAGCCAACACCTTTTAATCCAAGGCAGGAAATATTCAGGGGCACAAGAGTGGTGCGTATGTGTGTATTGGCTTGCCTTAGCTCCTTGAGGGCCACACACTTGCCACTTTTATCTCCCTGCATCCTGCCATCACTCAGCAAATGTATATTGTGAATGAATAAATGTACACCCATAAAACTAAATTCCATCTCACAAACTTAGAATTTGCCTTTGTTTTTCCCTTTGAACTAAAGTTGTATGTTTTTTGTCCCAGCATACATCATTAAAAGGCATATTGTAACACACAACATATTTGCACTACCAATTCAATGGCTGCTTTATTTTTCTGTCAGTCTGACATAATCTTATATATTATTAGGAGGTTCAATTTTACTTGCTCATCTCTCCTCATATATAGGCTTCAGGTGTTCCACCAACAGGGATCAAGACTTCCTTCCCCAGTGTTACCCCATGACATGGTTACTACCCAAACTTGCTTACATCATGCTTCTCCTTTCCCTAAAACAAACTCTGATAAAATAGTATTTCCCTCTGCCTCTCTGTGCCTTCCAAGGTATTAATACATAATCATAGTCACTAGTGTGCTAATAAAAGATACACAGAAAATGCATATTTTGGCAAAAGCTTTTGAGAATATGGCAATGTTTATCATACTCTATCTTCTCTTCTTTCACTGAAATGGCCATCTACTAATGATGCTCATAGGTCATACAGGACAGCAAAGGAAGCATCACTTTGGGATGCCATAGGGAAAGGAGTTAGGAAGGAGGGTCTTTGCAGCTCTTTGAAAAAATAACTGGGTGCAGCACAGTTACTACCTCCACTATAGAATAATTCCCTCATTTCATTTTACCTAGGATCAAACTAAGTATCTAACACTAATTGTATTTGTTTTCTAATCATGAAATGGTATAGACACCCATTGTCCTTCTGGTATTTTGATTTAAGCCTACAATTGTAATACGGCATAGGATTCTACATTAGTTAGTAATCTACCTAATGGTTTCCTTCCACAGAAATTAGGATCTCTGACCATTCCACCTGGGAATAGGTTTTGGCATTCCAGTCTTTTCGCTATTCAAAGCAGATATTCAGTGCTTGGCTTTGCTCATCAGGGAGAATTAAAATGCCAGGATAGGCTTTCCCAAATAATTTAATTTCCTATTATGCTTGGGTGCAGGAGCCCCATCAGAGACAACATAGCCTGGGAAAGGAAGATCCACCAGCAGACACACACAAGAATTTTATCAATATCCCCAAACTTCTAAAGCAAAAGGAGCTATTTCGGGCCTGAAGGAGCCAAACTGAATAATGCAAATAAAGGCATGGTGTAGGGTTGAGAAAGTAATGGATGTCAATAAAAAAAATTTCTATCCCAAATAGGTTTTTTTGGAGGCATTTAACAAAATATACTCTTTGCAATATATGCTTTTGTGGGACTTGGGAACAGAATGTAGGTCAGGGCGCAGAAACATTGCACTCACTCCTAGTGGCTAAAATTTTGTGGGAATGGTGCCCCATGAAATGTAATTAGGGCCTGGATTCTGAATATGCAACACAACACACTTTCTTGGAAAATGTTTACATGGTCTACAGGTAAGGTTTTGGTTGTTATTGTTGTTGTTGTTGTTGTTGTGTGTGTGTGTGTGTGTGTGTGCATGTGTGTGAGAGAGGGAGGTGGGGAGAGATACAGACAGACAGACAGACAGCTGGGGAGACAGAAAAACCCACAGAGAGAAGATTGGGCTGACAAATTTTTTTTACTTTATTTTCTGAACCCTCAGAAATTTTTTTAAGAGTGGAACTAAGTACTTTTATCAATGATTTAATCATTCTAGAAAAGAAGTAGAGAAACTGGATGACATATCAAACATAGAGACTATTTATTCAGAACTGAGAAAATAGATATAAAACTGTGGGCAAACATGCCACTCAGTCTCCTTCCCATTAAATTTATGATTTAGGGCCATATGGAGCAGAGCAAACATTTGGACCTTTTAAATATTTGAGGAATCTCAGGGGTTGGGTATGGTTAGGCCTGTACAGACATGTTAAATTATTTTTTAAAAATAATGTAAAGACATATAGTTATAATTAGAGATATATCACACTATAGGACAAGAGTCAGGAAAATACAGGAAAAAAATGCTAATAGAGTTTGAGGTAAAATCCTAAGGTATACATCTTGTTTCTTTTCTCAAATGTCCAAATTCTGTAATACACACTGGAAATATAAAAATACCAAATATAAAAGGAGAAAAAATAAAATTGAGTGAGCAGTTACAGCAAGTGGCATGAGGGGGAAAAATGGTACCCAGAGATTAGGTCAGCTGGCAGCTTTCTAGTCTCCAAGTCCCCATAAAAAATATTGTAGAAATTCAGGCACTCTGGGTGTTTTTACTCCTCTCCTCAAGTCGCTTTACTTCCTATGGACACACCTAACTCAGCCTGTAGCTGTATTTCTTTAAGAGGAAGAAAAGCAATATGTAGTGGAGGACTGGATCCCACGTGCATGGTTAAACTTCTTTCCTAACATCTACATCATTTTTAAATAGCTCTTTCATAGTATCTGAGAAAATTTGGATAGTTTGGCTTTACGTAGGTGGCTGTTAGTTTAGCAATGCATGTCAAGAGTCTAACAACAGAGTTTTGTGGTATATCATAATGTATGCAGCAAATAAATGTACCTGTCTTTGTTTAGAAGAAAGGTTAAGAGCCTGTTTTAAAACTGATGTTTTCTCTGATGTTTTATGAGTCTCAATATTCGTCCTTTGTTTTGCCTTTGAACCCTGTTGTGCAATAGGTAAACAGCCCTACATATTTTCCTCTTAAACTAATGAATAGAAATTTCTTACTTCTTAAAATTGCCCTAATCCTTAAACCCTACATCTTTTTATCCAAAGAAGAAAGATGATCTCTGTTCCTGGAGTCAGCGACGTGATTTGACTTGAAGGAGGGCAATGACTAAACTTTTGTTTTCTTTCTCTCATTATGGTGAAAGATAACTGAGTAAAAGGTATATCCCATAGTGCAAGCAGTGACACACTGCAGCTGATCCAATGGATTTAAATAGATCTAGCTGGTTTGTAAAAATAATAAAATTAGAGCTGCACATTAAGTTTGAGAACAAAATCAATCTTTTGATTACTGGATTCAAGTTAAAGGGCATGAAAAAAGTTTTATAATCTTCTCGGCATGGTTGGCTGTTTTTAGTTAGGCATGCTGACTCCAGCATAATGCTACACTTTTATTAAAATGTCAAATTCTATTCAGGTGGAAACTTTCTGAAACGTCAAAGTAGGTTTATACTGAACACACCTGGCTGACTCTTGGGTTTATATCAATTACATGAAATTTTGGCAGGTTGGATCACACTTTCTCTGAAAAAGTAGAAACATGGTTCACCTTTATATTCTCCTATAATGTACCTATGTGACATAAAAACACCACTTGTTCTGACTAGAACTCTACTTAATTTTAAGATTTTTGTTTAAAATAAGATGAGTTGGACAAAAGCAGTGAACACTGAGTGAGTATAAAGCATACATTATATTATGCAAGGGCTCAGAGTTGTGTTTACAAAATATGCAACTGATGGTGATGGCTAGCATCGAAGAATGAGTTGGTTTGTGTTTGCTTGTTTATTTTTATAAGAGTAAAGAATTCCAGAGAAGAACCTACAACGTTTTTAGAAACTGAATCCAAATTTTAAGAAATATGAACCTTTCTTACTTCCAGATTCACATCTTAATCAGACACCAGTATATTAAATAAAAGCAAATATGCACATCCCTTCAATCAGAAGCAACAAGGACACAGGAAGCTGGTTCCCAGGAATCTTATCCAGTTTTTCAGGAAACAAATAAAGAGCAAGTAATTAATCTTTTAGAAGATAATCCAAATCAGACTATACCTCTGAATTTCTAATAATTCTCCTTATAATTATATATAATTATTGGAATTATGCAGGGATAAGCAACTATACATGCATACTAAGTTCCACTGAAAAATAAATATCATTCAAATGTTCATCTTTTCTTTTTTCATCTATAGTAGATTTATAATTTTATTCATAGCATTTTAAATTCACTTTTATTTAATAATAGTTACTTGATATATAATTTACACATAGTAAAATTCACCTTTTTAGCATGTATAATTAAGTGATACCATATTCGCAGTTATACAACCATCACTACTGTATAACTCCAGTCAGTATATGTTCATCACCCTAAGAGAAACCCTATACAATTAACAGGCACTCCCTATTTCTTCTTTCCCCAGCCCCTGGCAACCACTAATCAACTTTCTAATTCAATAGGTTTGCCTATTCTGAATATTTACTATAAATAAATTATAAAATAAGTGTGCTTTTATTTCTTTTTTTTCTGTTGGTCTGGTTCCTAGTACTTCATTCTTTTTATGAGTAGATAACATTTCATTATATAGATATACAAACATATGTTTATACATTAATTAATTGATGAACATTTAGGTGGTTTTTACTTTTTCACTACTATGAATAATGCTTCTATGAATATTCATCTACAATTTTTCCTGTGGACATATGTTTTCAATTATCTTGGGTATATACTTAATTGTAGAATTGCCTGGTCATTTGAAAATTCTATGATTAATACTTTTAGAAAATATTAAAATGTTTTCCATGCAGGTTACATTTTATATTTCCACCAGCAATGTGTGATGATTTCAATTTCTCTAAATCCTTACCAACACTTATTATTCTCTCTCTTTCCATCCTAGTGGGTCTGAAATAGTTACATATTATGGTTTGAATGTAAATTTCACTAATGGCTTGTGGTGCTGAACATCTTTTCATGTGTTTATTGGACATTTTTTGTTATAAAACACTGTAACTTCCATCTTGGAAGCTCTCTGTCTTGCATTACTTGCCTTGGGAGGGGGAGTGGAGAGCAAGCTGCTATGTCATGAGTCAATTCTTTGAAGAGGCTCACATGCAAGGAACAAAGACCTGCCAAACACCACATGAGTGAAGTTGGAAGTAAATTCTTCCTCCTCCAACAAGACTTCAGATGAGACTGCGTCCTGGTATACAACTTGATTGCAACCTCATGAGAGGTCTTGAATCAGAGGCACTGAAATAAGCCACTTTCAGATTTGCAATTCACAGAAAGCAGAAAATAAGAGTTTGTTGTTTGTTTGCTTTATTAATTTAAATACTATTTTTATTTTTCAATTATAGTTAGCATATAATATTATATTAGTTTCAGGTGTACAACATAGTGATTAGACAGCTATAAATCACAAAGTGATCACCCCACTAAATCTAGTACCCTATGACACCATGCATAGTTCTTATAATATTATTGACTATATTCCTTACATTATACTTTATATCTCCATGACAATTTTGTGACTACCAATTTGTACTTCTTAATCTTTTCCCCTTTTTTCATCAACCTCCCTACTTCTTCCCATATGGTAACCCTCAAATTTTTCTCAGTATCTATGTTTCCTTCTGTTTTTTGTTTATTTGTTTATTTTGTTCTTTATATTCTACATGTACATGAAATCATATGCATTTGTTTTAATCTGATTTACTCCACTTAGCATAATACCCTTTAGGTCCATCATAAAATATCATTTTCCATCCTTTACTTTCCATCTGTGTGTGTCTTTTAATCTGAAATGAGCCTCTTTTAGGTACCCTATGTAAGGGTCTTGTTTTCTTATCCATTCAGTCACCCTATCTTTTGACTGGAGCATTTAATTCTTTTTCATTTGAAGTAGTTGTTGATAGACGTGTGTGTGTGTGTGTGTGTGTGTGTGTGTGTGTATATATATATATATATATATATATATATATATATATATATATATATGTCTCTCCAACATTTCTGATAATACTAGCTTGGTGGTGATAAACTCCTTTAGCATTTTCTTGTCTGAGAAGCTCTTTATCTGACTTTTAATTCTACATTATAGGCTTTCAGGATAGAACAAACTTGGTTGTAGGTCCTGGGTTTTCATCACTTTAAATATTTTGTGCCAAACCTTTTGATCTGCAAAGTTTCTGTTGAGAAATTGGCTACAGGCTTATGGGTGCTCCCTTGTAGGTAATTAACTGCTTTTCTCTTGCTGCTTTTAAGATTCTCTCTTTGTATTTAACCTTTGGCATTTTAATTATTATGTGTCTTGGTGTGGTCTTCTTTGCATTCCTCTTTCTTGGGACTCTCTGAGCTTCCTGGGATCATATGTCTATTTCCTTCACCAGGTTAGGGAAGTTTTCCATCATTATTTCTTCAAATAGGTTTTCAATTTCTTGCTCTCCCTCTTTTCTTTCTGGTACCTCTAAGGTGTGAATGTTGTTGCATTTGATGTTGTCCCAGAGGCTCCTTAAACTATCTTTATTTTTTAAATTATTTTTCTTTTTGCTGTTTTGATTGAGTGTCCTCCACTACCTCATCCTCTAAGTTGCCGATTTGATCTTCCACGCCATCTACTCTGTTGATTCCTTCTAATGTACTCTTCGTCTCAGATATTGTATTCTTCTTTTCTGACTGGTTCCCTTTTCATAGTTTCCATCTCCATTTTTATGTTTTCTATCTCTTTGTTAAAGTTCTTCCTGATTTTTTTACTCTTCTCCTAAGTTCCTTGAATATTCTTATCACCAGTGTTTGAACTCTGCATCTGGTAGATTGTTTGTTTCCATTTTGTTTAGTTCTTTTTCTGGACCTTTGTTCTGTTTTTTTTTGTTGTTGTTGTTGTTCATGTGGGACATGCTTCTTTGTCTCCTCATGTTGTCTGCCTCCCTGTGTCTGTTTCTATGTATTAGATAAAGTTCCTAAGTCTCATGGTCTTAATACAGTGGCTTTATGTAGCAGGTGTCCTGTGGGGTCCAGTGGTACAATCACGGGAGGAGTCCAGCTGCAGGCCAAGTTCAGCCACAGCCTGTGGACCTCCACAGCCACCTGGTAAGAGCCACCAAGCAATCCACAGATTGCTGCCACTCATGCTGGGCTTATAGGTGCCTCAAGAAGCCAAGCAAGAAACTGAGGCCAGCTGTCACTAGTGTGAGGCTTGAAGCTGCTTAGTTAGAGGTACAAGGCACATGTAGGCCAGATGCTGCTTCTCTGGGTTTTGTGAGCTTTTGGAAGATTTTAGGAAAGTCCATAGCAAGAGTCAAGACAGGCCATTTGTATGAAATAAACCACTTGGAGGCAGCAGTGAGTGATCCCGTAAGTTGGGAGGGGCAGGGTCTCAGGGAATTACCTGGGCAGAGCGACCTATGTTATCCAGGTTGATGGTGACTCAGGTATGGGACTCAACAGAAGAACTATGGGCATGGGTACTGCCAGAACTTCTTTCTGAGAGAAAGCTGCCCTTCCAGTCCTCAACCTGAAACCTGACAATTCAGTTTCTCCCTATATGTCTCTGGTGCTCCTCGAGCAGCTACCCCAGCACTGGAGCTCAGAGTGAGTCTGTCAGCAAGTAAAGCCAGGCCTGGGCCCTTTAAGAGGAACACCTGCAACTTCCACAGCCCACCGTCTCACTCAGCCACAACCTCTACTGGTTTTCACAGCCAGAGGTTGTGGAGACTTCTCTTCCCAGCACTGGATCCCTGGGCTGGGGAGCCCAGTGTGGGGCCAGGATCTCACATTCCTCAGGTCGGGGGAGAGCTCTGCATCCAAGATAAGCCTGCAGATTCTCTATTACTGCATGCAGTTGTGGGACCAGGCTGTTTCTCGCCTCTGCCCCTCCTACCGGTTTGAGGCGACCTTTTATTTTTGTCCATAGTTGTAAGGCTTCTGTTCGGCCAGATCTCAGGTGACACTGCATGATGGTTGCTCTGTAGTTTCATTATAATTCTGGTGTGGTTGTGAGAGGGGGCCTGCACAGCCTCTACCTTTTATGCCACCTTGACCGGTATTCAATAGCCTTTGTTTTAAACTATTAAGTTTTGAAGTATTTTTTTCACAACAATAGATAACATACAATGACTGTTGCAAATCAGTCTCTTTCTGATTTTCTATGAAAAGAGATTTTTTTCATAAAAGCATTGAATCAAAAGCTAGCCAATAAATAATTTATAAAATCTTTTCTCCTGTTGCGTAAAAGTAAGAAAGAAAAAGAGGTCATAACTTGTATGTCCATTGTCTACTCACTACCATATTTTAATGATCTTTTGGACATAACTTTAGCTTAACTCATAAAATAAAATCAAGAAGGTAGAGAAGTCTAGTTTGAGGCCCTGGTAGATGTAGAACACTACATGCTACAAAACTGAGCTGGTTCTCCTGGCTAGCTGATATTTTGCTTAGGAATTGCTATTGAGTAAATTGTGTTCCCTCCCTCTGCCGCCAAATTCAAATGTTGAAGCCCTAAACCTAGAATATTTTGGTATTTGGAAAAGGGGCCTTTGGGATATAATTAGGTTTAGATGAGGCTATGATGGTGCTCTCGTGATGATATTAGTACCTTATAAAAAGAAGAAAAGACATCAGAGCCCTCACTTTCTTCCATGTAAGAATACAGTAAAAAAAATAATGTGGCCATCTATAAGCCAAAAACTTTCAGTGTGGAAACAACCTAAATACACAAAAACAGATGAATGAATACTAAAAAAAGTGTCATATACAACGGAATATTATTCAGACTTAAAAAAGAAGGCTGCCATATGCCGCAACATGGGTGAAAGTGGAGGACATTATGCTATTAAATAAGCAAATCACAGAAGAAAAAATACTGCATTATTTTACTTATATGAAAAATATGAAATAGTCAAACTTGAAGAAACAGAAAGTAGAATGGTAATTACCAGGAGCTAGAGGAAGGTTAAAATTGAGAGTTAGTTGTTCAATGTATATAAAATTTTAATTATTCAAGATGAACAAGTTCTGGAGATCTGTTGTAGTGCAGAGTTTCTGTAGTTAATGTATTCTATTTTACACTTCAAAATTTTTGAGAGGATAGATCTCATATTAAATGTTCTTACTAAAATTATACACACACACAATTTAAATTGAGTAAATGGAACTGTATTCAATAAGCATAATTAAGCTTTGGAAGAAATGTAGTCATATTAGTACAAGCATACCTCAGAGGTATTACATACCACCATAATAAAGTCAATATTAAAATAAAGTGAGTCACACAAAATTTTTGGTTTCATAGTGCAAGTAAAAGTTACATTTACACTATACTGTATTCTAATAAGTGTGCAATAGCATCATCTACAAAAATAATGTGCATACCTTAGTTGAAAAATACTTTATTTCCAAAACAAGCTAATCATCATCTGAGCCTTCAACAAGTCATAATCTTTTTGCTGGTGGAGGGGCTTGTTTAGATGTTAATGGCTGCTGACTGATTGGGGTGGTGGATGCTGAAAGTTGAGGTAGCTGTGGCAATTTCTTAAAATGAGACAACAATCAAATTTGCTGCATCAATTAACTTTTCCTTTCATGAACTATTTCTCTGAAGCATGTGATGCTGTTTAATAGCATTTTAGCCATAGTAGAACTTATTCCAAAATTGGAAGTCAATCCTCTTAAACTTTGCCACTATTTTATCAAATAATTTTATGTAACATTCTAAACTATTTGTGGTCATTTCAACAATCTTCACAGCATTTCCTCCAGGAGTAAATTTCATCTCAAGAAACCACTTTATTTGCTCATTTACAAAAAGTAACTCCTTATCCATTAACATTTTATCATAAAATTACAGCAATTTAGTCACATCTTCAGGCTTCATTGTTAAATCTAGTTCTCTTGCTATATCCACCACATCCATAGTTACTTCCTCCACTGAAATCTTGACCCCTCAAGGTCATTCATTAGGGTTGGAATCAACTCTTTAAACTTCTGTTAGTGTTGATATTTTGACCTCTTCTCATGAATCAAAAGTATTCTTAATGGTATCCAGAATGGTGAATTCTTTCCAGAAGAATTTTTATTTAATTTGCCTAGATCCAGCAAAGAAATCACTATCTATGGCAGCTGTAGCCTTATGAAATGTATTTATTAAGTACTGAGACTTGAAAGTCAAAATTACTCCTTGATTCTTAGAATGCAGAATGAAAGTTGTGTTAGCAGGCATGAAAGCAACATTAATCTCAATGCACATCTCCATCAGAGATATTGAGTGAGCAAGTACATTGTCAACAAGCAGTACTATTTGAAAGAAACCTTTTTTTTTATTTTGGGAAGTAGATCTTGACAGTATGTTTAAAATATTCAGTAAACCATATTGTAAACAAATATGCTGTAGTCAGGGTTTGATATTCCATTTATAAAGCACAGCTAGGGTAAATTTAGCATATTTTTAAGGGCCCTAGAATTTTGGAAATGGTAAATGAGCATTGGCTTCAACTTTAAGTCACTTGCTGCATTAGCTCCTAACAATAGAATCAACCTGTCCTTTGAAGCTTTGAAGCCAGGCATTGACTTCTTTCTAGCCATGAAAGTCCTAGATGGCATCTTATTCCAATATAAGGCTATTTAGTCTACATTGAAAACTGTCGTTTAGTGTAGCTATCTCCATTAATCATCTTAGCTAGATATTCTGAATAACTTGCTACAGCTTCTACATTAGCACTTGGTGTTTCACCTTGCACTTTTACATGATGGAGATGACTTTTTTCTTTAAACCTCATGAACCAACCTCAGCTAACTTTAAATTTTTTGGTGCAGATACTCATCCCTCTCAGCCTTCATAGAATTAAAGAGAGTTGGGACTTTGTTCTGGATTAGGTTTTGGCTTACGGGAATATTATGGTTGGTTTGAGCTTCTATTCAGACCACTAAATCTTTCTTCATATCAGCAATAAGGCTGTTTTGCTTTCTTATCATTTATGTGTTCACTAGAGTAGTACTTTCAATTTCCTTCAAGAACTTTGCATTCACAACTTGGCTAACTAGTGCAAGAGGCCTAGCTTTTGGCCTGTCTCAGCTTTCAACATGACTTCCTCACTAAACTTAATCATTTCTAGCTTTTGATTTAAAGTGAGAGATGTGAGATGCTTCCTTTTACTTGAGTTATTTATTGGTCTAATTTCAATATTGTTGTATCTCAAGAAATAAAGAGATTCAAGGAGAGGGGCAGAGATGGGGAAATGGCTGGTCAGTGGAGCAGTAAGAATACACACAATATTTATCTTTTAAGCTTGCTATAAAGTTTGCTCTTATATAGGCACAGTTGGTTGCACCCTAAAACAATTACAATAGTAACATCAAAGATCATAGATCACCATAACATATATAATAATGATAAAAAAGTTTGAAATATTAAAAGGATTACCAAAGTATGTCATATAAACACAAAGAGGACAAATGGTATTGAAAAAAAAATGGTGCTGAAAGACATTAGAAGCAGAAACCTTCAATTTAAAAGAAAAAATCTGCAAAATGTAATAAAATGAAGTGCAATAGAATAAGATATGGCACTACACCCTTTACTAAACCTAAATAAATAAATAAATAATTTAAATGTAAAAACAATAAGGCATATTAAATATTTTTCTTATATTTTTGTTTTCGTAGCAGAAAGGATACAAAAATTAGAAATCATTAGTCAGCACTAAAAAATCCACATAGTATTATATTTCCTAAAATAAGATATTAAATGATTTTCTCTATTTAATTTACTGTACAACATTATTGAACTGATGGTAAAAGTAAAATACTATCTTAAAGAAAATTTACTGTACTCTGTAGAGAATATCCATCATATGTTCATAATATCACTACTTGGCTAATCATGATTGCCTTTTCCATTTAGTTAAAAAGAAAACAGCAAAAAACACAGTGTAATAATCCTTCAAAATAACAAAATGTCATGTTTTATCTCCATATTTAATCATCTTGACTTTCACTAGAACTAATAACTCTGGCACTCACATATGCCAATAAGTTCATCTGGAAGGATTCTCAGTAGAATTTTCCAGAAATTTCTGGCTTTCTTCTTGGCATGCAGCTTTAAAACTAATGGCAGGGGGAGTTCCAGGCCGTGCGAAGGATATCAGCAGTCATCTATCCCAAATCCCTCTTTCTGATTCTTTCTTCTTGCTCCCAGTAGTATAAGCATGTTTTTCATTTTATTTTCCCCTTTGGTCCCAACTCCCCAAGTTTCTATTTAAAGATCTCATGAGATGTAAACCAAAAAAAAAAAAATTCTGGCAAACTCTAATGTAAATGATACTTGTATGCTTCTTTGATTTTAAGTATATACAGATTTATCCAGCTCTCAGAAAGTAGAGTGTCCCTGTGAAATGGTGTGAAGTGAAGAGCAATTACCATTAACTTACATGAAAAACAACTGAGCATTCCCAGACCCCAAAAATAACCTACCAAATTATACCAAGTAACACATAAAATCTAAAATAATGCTAACTTATAGTAAAAACAGTGCCACTCTTGCTGCTTGAGGTGCGTGCTAAATCTATAAGGGCTCATGACAAAACAAATGCTGGATGCTATTTTCGCTTTTCACCTTTTCTTATAAAAGTAAAAATTCTTTTTGGATTTCTTTGGGTCAGCAAGAATAATTCTTTTGTTAAAGTGAGGTAGCATAATGCACACTTTTGGAAAGCAGGGGATACCTGTACCTTTTTACATTTCATTGTTTCTGAATTGAGATGTACCATAAACTTAATGTGTATACATAATGTGGTGTTGTTTTTATTTTTGCCCAAAAATATTTGACTAAATTAGTGTTCTTTCTTACGATTCATAATATTTGCAATCAAAGAAATAAATGTCATATCTTATACTCCCCTTCACAAAGATATGTCAAAGGTTGGAAAAATGCTAACAATCTCTACGATTATAGTTTCCGATATGCAATGAAAGAGTCAGATACCCTTTAAAAAATGTATTGTCCCAGTAGTAGAACTAGTCTTAAGTGGTGAGAATGAAAATTTATTAGAATACCTGAACAATTTATATCTTACTGTCATCTTCCAGTATGTACAGAGGGCATAAATCAGATAGAAATGAATCTTAGATGTGCATAGATCCAATTTCATTTTATAGATCAGTTTTCTTCAGGCAGTGAAAGAAGGGGAAATATGATGTGCTCTCTGTTAGAGACAAAAAGGTCTTATGTTTTTATTGGTTGGTAAATTCTTGTCTACATCCAAAGCATTCCCAAGCTCTGGTGGTTTCATCTGCTTCACCAGAACCACCAAAGCAACTTTTCAATGGCAGTGGTGAAGAGATGCATTAGCACATTGAGTTCTCAGCCTTTCTATTCAAAACTTCACCACAGTTACTTGAGTCAGCTCTGTTCCAGCTCACTGCAAGTGCATCAATTTCTGTGTGCTGGATGGTGAACAAACTTCTGAAAAAACAAATATCTAGAAAAACTGTTATATTACCCGTGCACATGCATTATTTTCCCCCAACCCAGGACTATGTCAGTATGCTTAGCTTAGTTGACCACAGTACCACAGCACTCTTTCCTGCTGAGCTCTCTTACAATCTAATGAGTCTTCACAATTCAGCTCTCTAAGCAGACATGGGATAAAACCTATTTAAAATCTTTGGGTGAGATCCTATTTTTTATACCCATGACCAAATCAAAGGGATCACTAGAACTCAATGCTACATATTCAAGCTAATCTCTAATTTTTACTACAAATGCCTGCTGCCATTGCGAGCTCATCTACCAAATGTATATACATACATACACACAAACACACACACACACACACACACACACACACACACACACAAAACAATGGCCATAATCCTTTCTAATGAAAGAAAAATAGAGACTATTTACATTTATTCAGCTGTCAATTCCAGCTTATACACCAGTCATTCTCGACCCTGGCTGCATGTTTCATTGTCCTGGGTAACTTTTTAAAGATACTGATATCTGAGTCTTACCCCATGCCAATTAAAATCTAATTTCTGGTGGATGGGACTGAGGCATCTGTGTTTTTAAAAGATTGCACATTATTGTGATGCACCACTTAAAGCAATATAACAATCAGGAACAAGTTAAATTATTTAAAAATGATCAAATCATTTTGTCTGACTTATCAAACATCATTCTACTATTACTTTTTTTAATAATGGAGAAATAAATGGCTAAATAAATGATTGTCATCAGAACTAAAAGTAAATATTTTAGATATCTTAATGGGCACAATGTCACCAATTTGTTTATATTCCATATGGAATGGGAGAGGGCAGGAATGAGAGTATACCAAGTTTTTCACTATGAATCTGGTAGCAGAGATAAACAAAGCAGAGATAAAACGTATTTCCTGACCTTGGGTCTGCTGGGAAAGAAAGACACATAAACAGATAAACTGTACTACCATTTGATATGTACCATACCAAAAGCCCTCTAGGTATGGGTGAACACAGAAAGTAGATTGATTAATGTTATAGGAGAAAGGACAAGTTAGGGAGGTCCCTCAGATAATGTGCAGAGTCTTGCAGAATGAGTTTTATGTGGCAAAGAAGGGGATGAAAATTCTAGCACATTTAACAGAAATTTAAAAGGAAGGAATCAAGACCTGGGCATGGCATGTAACACTTTAGATAGCTCAATGAGCTAGAGTATAGGTTATATGTAGGGAAGCAGATGATGGTGCATTGGAAAAGGAAATCAGATTGAGAAATTTAAGGAAAATGCACCTAATCTTGAAGCAATAGAACAGCAAGAGAGCAAACAGGTTTGTAAACTGGAGGATAAACTTATCAGATTCTATTAGAAAAATCACTTCAGTGTGACAAGAGAGGAAGCTTCAGCCCACATAGGTTTCTGCTGCAATAATTATTTTCTTCTTTGAGCAAAATCAAAGTTTTTCTTCTGCATATGATGGAGAAAGAATGTAAATATAAATGTTAAAATCAGTAACATTCTACTTCAAACTTTCATTACAAAGGTAAAAAAATCATGGTCAGAAAGGCAGGTGCAGTTGTTTTCTCATGTTTGTAGGACTGCTAACCGGCTTTCAGGGTTTTACCAAGAGTATATTTCTGGTCTTTGTAGTATTTCCAGCACGGGCTTGGGTTTACTAAGTATTCTCAGCTCCCTCTCTTGTCTTTTTAACTCTACAGATTGGCAAGAAGCCTGTTTAAACCAGGAGGTCTGTTCAAGGAAGATGAATTTTTGAGGGGCTAAAAGCAGTGCTATTTGAAACAATTCCATCTGCCCCCTGGTCTATTACATAGTAATGGTGTTTTGTTTATTTCCATGTCAAGGAAAAGTCTTTGCAAAGCTCTTCTACAAAAAAATAAGGGGCACACAACATCAGTAAGCCAAATGATGCATTTCAGAACACAAACACTTTGCTGCATTTATGAAAAGTAATTTGGATAACTGTGACAAATATGTAACTGAGTATGTCATCTAAAAAGTACACAAATTTTATTTATTTATTTATTTGTTTGTTTGTTTATTTATTTTAGGCAAGGCAACTCTTGGTCAAGGTCACAGATTGCAAGGACCTTGTCAGTTTACAATCTCTTATTTTTAAAAAAATTTTATGCCCACAGTGCCTGGTCTTCCTAGGTGGTCGGTCTCCCATCCAAGTACTAACCAGGCCGGACCCTGCTTAGCTTCCAAGATCAGATGGGATCGGGCTTGTTCAGGGTGGCATGGATGTAGACAAGTACACTGATTTTATAATTGTCAAGCTAACCACTGAAGACTTAAAGACTGAAGCCACTTCCAAATACCTTTATACAATAATGGCAGGAATGATATTCTGAGAATGAAAAGTATTTCATAGTGCCAGTTTCAGCAGCTGATTCCATACCTTGCAGTGAGAAGTGTATAAACAATTACACTTTGCAATTAGAGTCACTATGAAGCCCTAAATTCAGTTTTTTTTTAAATACAACTTCCTGTTATAGAAGTTTTTATATATGAAATTTTTCTGAAATATATGCCAAAGCAGTTATGAATAAAAATTAATGTCCCAACACTTTGCAATGAAAACATAGCCTAGTATATATAAGCAACTATGATAGTATTTCACCCATTTTCTTTTGAGGAAAAGGACAAAAAAAGATTGCAATAAATTGGTTAAGCAAAAAGAACAGTAGCTTAAACTCCACAAACTAGGGCCAGGCTATGTGACATTTAGGAATCTCTCTCTCTCTCTCTGTTTAGATGTATCCCCCTCTGTACAGAGTGCAGGATTTGAAATAGGCAACATAAAGCAGGATCTAACCTCATCCACAAATACTCATTTTGCAAATGAGAAGAACTCATCCTGAGTTATTGTGGTTCCAGGAACCCCTGAGTATAGTATATGCAGTTTTGTGAGCATTTGCATTTTCATCTGGAGAAAGCATTTTTTCTGATGCTCAAAGAGGTCCTTAACCCCCTAAAAGATTAGGAATAACTTATTTAAGGCTTCTTCCAGTTCAAGTGTCTAAGGCTTAATATCTGGAAAATCCAAAACAGATCTTCATGTGGCTCCATGTGGAAGGTTCATTATAAGTTGGTTCTGTCATTATATATACAATTATTCAAGAAATGTAGTATCAGTGAACACACACACACACACACACACACACACACACACACACACACCTTCTAAATTCATAGACTTCATTAATTATTTTCCAGGTCCACATCATGAAGAGAAGCTTCTTTATAATGAGTTCCTCCTGAGTAAATCGCCAGTGAGCTCTCACACAAGCCCACTTTATACTAAAGTGAAAAAAGAAGTAGCCTTGGAAATGATGGCCTGGATTCTAGTCTCAAATCTGCTACAATCTTGCTATATAACAATGAGCAATGCACTTGACCACTCTTGACCTCAGTTTCCTCCTCAGTAAAATGGAAACTATATGATGATGGTGAAAAGTTCCAAGTTCATTCTTTCCTCAGAGATGTATGGTGCAGTTGTGTAGTGTTGTAGCAAAGATTCTCTGGTAACACAGAACTATAAGTGTTGTAATATCTGGCAACCTAGTCCTCAGTCTCCTACATTTCTTTACATTCTTTACAGTATACCCAGGAAAGATTATAGTTAAAATATCAAATAAATATCATGGGTCAAAATCAAGAAATCTTGACATATTGTGTAAGAAAGCAAATTTAACATATTTCTAAACTCAAATGCTAAAACCATCAAAATCAGCCAGTTTCTAGGGCAATTGTTTTATTGCTGGTATCAGACATTTGAGTACAAGCAGTGTATTAAATTCATTTATTAAATGCACACTAAAAAAGACTTGATATTTAATTAAATGTGTCAATGAAACAAATACATTTTTTTAAAGATAATCATTATATAACATAATCAGTAAACTAAAAAATTAGCTCAATAAACACTGTTTCCAAAAACAATTAAGCTCATAGGGCCATGGTCTGAACGTTGTTTATGTTGATATAGTGTGCTATTATCAATGAAAAGTTTTATGAAGGTTGGTACTATCTAGTTTACTTTCATTCCATGTCCCCACAGTACTTATGCACATGCTGAACATAATGGACATTTGAAAAACCATGGTGACTACATTGCCTTTCCAAGAAACTTTTAAATGTCATGTTATGTTAAATGGTGTCTGTACTATAATGATGATATAGCATAATGATTAAGTATGAAATCTGCAGAGTCAAATTGACTGATTCAACTCTTACCCTGTCGCTTCCTAGTGATATGACCTTGGCCAAGATACTTAATGGCCTTGTATGTCACTTAACTCATTTGTAAAATGGGATAATAGTAGTACTTACCTATCCTATAGGGGTGTTATGAAATCACAACATGTGATTACATGTATATGACTCAAAACAAAGAAAGTGCACATGGTAAAGATCCAAAAAATGTCAGGTATTATATTATTACTAAATGTATAACATTATATAAGCATGCTTATAATAACTAAAAAGGAATTTGGACCATTGTCAAATTGAGGCTTAATGGGGAGGTGGAACCAAGCATGAATTTATTCTTTGTTTAATTTCAAATTCATTAATAGAGTACTATATTGCTTAGATAATTTAAAAATTGTTTTTCAAAAACTAGTACAACATTTAGAACAGCTTAAATTATGTATTTCACTTGTTCCATTAGAATTAACAAAACCCCATCAAATACATACATATGTATATTTATTAAATTCCTGTTCTAATCCCAACAGATAATTCTTCCACAGCAACATTCAAAGTCACTCAATCTCTGTCCTTCTTTCTCTCAACTCTCAAATACACATATATAATTGGTGCAGCCTATAGAAAGGTGATTACAGGGATATATAAATTAAGTTGCTGCCTATATAGAATTCATTTAATAATGATGTTTCGAAAGTGTTCTGGGAGCATAGATTAAAATTAAAAATCACCTTAAAAATATACATCTTCATATCCTGACTTTGATATACTGACTTGTGGTCCTCAGTTATTCTTTGGATTACATAAAATACTAATTTGAATTCTGACACTGAAGGCTGAGAAATCATGTTTCTCCCACAGTGTATTTCTTTGAAGCCTACTTTTCTGTTTATAGAGAATGACATCTGATCTGGACCACAGTCCCTTGTAAATAAGCATGTTCTCAGTATTCTGGTGAAGCTTCATTAACTCAGCCTTTCAATTTTATAGAGTAATATTTTGTGTAATATATAATAATTATATAAGCTCACTAGCACTTGGAAAATTTACTCCTTAAAGGCAAAAAAAAAAAAGATACAGAAAAAAAAGGACACCCAATAAGAGCAAAAATTACCTGTCTGTATATGATGCAGATCAAACTGTGATTCATAAAATAATGTAATTCCTTCTTTGGAAGTATTAACACTACTTATAATCCATTGTCCTGTAATCTCCATTTCCAGGTTCCTCTTCTATATGAGATTATGGCTTGCTCTTCCAAGATTGGTAACTCCTAGTACAATACTAAACTCTGATTCTGGGGCCTTAAATCTAGCTAGCTGCTACCAATCAGCTAAGCCAAAAAATATATAAAATCTTAGTGAGCTCCAGTCAATTAAGGTACCTACTGATAGTTCCTGTCTTTGCCATCTGGTATTTGAATGGCTCTGCACCAAGCATCTAATGACAATTAATTTCTCTGAGAAGAGCCCATTTACTTCCATTTGTCTCTTACTCTAGCAGCAGGAGAGCCTTCTGATAATCTAACTCAGGTAGTCATAGATATCTCTACTGCCAACAGGAAGAAAAGTAATTGTAGATACATCCCCTACATTAATGAACTGGCAAGCACTGCTGAAGTTTAACCATTCAAGCATATTTAGAAGTAGACACTTTGTAATAAACAGCTATTAGGCTTGGTTCTAGGAAAAGAACTGTGCTGTGAAAAGCACACACCTGCTTTAGCAGGCAGTCTATTGAAAGAGATTTTTATGTTAATTAAATATATAATTTGTATTTAGGAAGTTCTGTATCACAATTTCATCTTCAGATGAAACCAAGTATAAGCACTGCCTTAGTACTCAGATGCAATAGCATAATTTGTGGTATTTTATGAGCTTTATTCACAAAATGTTTACATTCCCTATAGCAACATGTGATTTTACTTATGATTAAATGTAATAAGTTTCCAATGTGTGTTTCAGAGCGTGGTCCAACAGAGAGAGAGAGAAATGGAAACAAAGATAGAGACAGAAAGAGAAAGACAGAAAGCCCAACAAACTATTTTTTTGTAAAGACAAAACTGAAATCTAACAAGGATAATTTTTGAGCTCTTGGCATCATCTCTGAATTTTGTGTGTGGATGTGTGATAAGTGTTAAATTTTAGCCATGTAAGAAAATTGCTTGAGAAAGTTTTATAATCCAGCTTTCAAGATGTCAATATATTTTCTATAGGAAATATAAAGAAAAAAAGAAACTTAGACTGAATGATGTAAATTGTATTTGCTACCAGGATATTTTAATGTTATAATGTTATCTTAAAAAATATAATGTTAATAATATATGATATGTAGTGAATAATGTCTTTAGTAAATCCGAATGCCATCCAATTTTATTGAAATTTAAACAATCCACCACTACAGATACATATAACAAAAGCCTATTATGACAGAAACTTGGCAGAAGATATGGAAGAAAATTTCCAATTTCATTATTACCACCCCTCACTTTAATTATTAGAATGATTTTTTTTTTTTGAGAAAATGCCTTCCTGGTGACTCTAATGCAGACTCCTATGTAGATAAATAACACAGTGTGACTTTTTCAAATTTCTTCCTTAAAAGTGCTCAATTACCACCTCCTTGTCTAAAAGAAAAATGTTACATTTGCTTCAGGGTGGTTCTTCTAAAATAAAAAGAAAGCATCCTTACTTGGAAGTGTTTCAAATTTAAATAATAGTGCAAAAATTATAACCCTCTTATCTGGGCTCCATCTAGAATAAAGTCTCCTAGGCAACTGAATTAAGTCAAATAATGTCCAAATCATAAAAGCAGAACCACTTAAACCACTTATTGATCCATTGATTCCTTTTACTGGGTCAAAAGTCAACTGAAGATGATTATTACAATGGTTATAACTTAATGTGGGGAAAACTATAGATCTCTAGCTAAATCTGCTACTTATTTGCTTTTAAATCATCTGGTTTGAAGCAGGACAAGTCCAATTTTCCATTGCTTAATCTATATTTACTGTTGTGAAAACAATGGGAACTTGTCCAAATTTTGATTGTTCCAGATGTGTGTAAAGATCATTTTTCATCTCTACATTTCTTGATTGAGGTCAAATTGCGTAAGGTTGTTTTGAAACTCAACAATGTGCAAATGTCATATATCAAGTTTTTTAAAATATATTTTCTGTAATAGAAATTTAAAAAATCACTGAAAACCAAGGTTATTTGTTATGGACTTCTAATTAGAGACTAGTGTATAACTAGAATGTGACAACATTGTGTTATCAGAGCTGTCCTCAATACATGATCAAATGTTATGTTGTAGCACTTTGTGAAAAGTACTCTACTTCATCATGCCTTGAGGACTTCCTTAAAAGATTTTTTAGAGGGTAGATATAGCAACCCAACTGCTTCAATTGTAAATTAATGGCTCAAAACTGACCCTTTGTAAAGTTAGTTGAAAATCATGGGAACATGACTTCTTCTAAAAGATAAGTTAATGACAATTTTGCACATATAAACATTCATTCTACTTGAATTTGGAAGTTTTAAAATACCCTAAAACTGACTTCCTATATTTCTTTTCATCTGTCACATTTCAAGAGAGAGAGAGAGAGATTAAACTCGAGTAATGAGCCCTGTTAATGCATTTCTCATATTCCTTACTTTGCTCCACTTCTAAAACCAGATTTTAACAAACAGAAACAATTATTTGAGGAGGGGTTTATATAAGAATGTGTGAAAGCACAAAATTGGTAGCAAGAGATTCTGAGTTCAAAGCATAATTCTCACTCTGAAATTTTTGAAGCTGTGAGTGGCCAATTTCTGAGCCTTTCCCAACCACATCAATTGGGATAAAAATAATTACTTTTTAGAGATGTTTTTAACATCAAAATGATACAAAAGCACTATAAAATCTGAGGTAGATAATACATTACCATTTTCATGTTACTTTTACATTTATTACTTTATTTCGAACTTCACAATAACATAAGATTCTGGTAGAGAACTAAAATTACAGTCATTTACAGAAGACATGGAGGCTCAGAAAATTTAAACAACTTATAGATACATTTAATAAATCCTGTTGAAACTTGAGTCAAAATCTGGCCCTAAACCCAGTGTTTTTTTTGTTTATTTGTTTATTTGTTTGTTTGTTTACTATGACACCTATTGAATCAATGATTTAATGCAATGCCAATGAAATATCAGTATGTCTGATCCTATTACATGGCATCATCATATTAATGAAACATTGTAATTAATACTAGCCAAAAATCATAGCTGAGTTTAATTCAGCCAGACCTGTAATGACATTGTTGACATAAGAAACATCCAAACCTGCAGAGAATTATAATGAGTTTATTTGAGCCAAACTGATGACTCTTTCTCGGAAGCAAAATCTCAATAGATTAAGAAAATGTATAAAATAAACTGCAAAACTGCCATCCAGAGAATGGCAGTTTTGCAGTTTATTTTATACATTAGAATCCAAGGAGGAGGCATAGGAGGGTTATACGATATCCATTGGCAGTAGTTTAGAGAGGCAAGAGAAAGCAAAGTGGGGAAATTTCTGGGATTGAATAAAAAGCAAAACAGAGGGACACATATTTTTTTTTACATCGATGGGTACAGAATAATTAGTAATTAACATTTACAACACATAGAGGTGATATGTGAGGGAAAAGATAACCATAAGGGGCTCTGTGGTCTGTGCTCTGATGCAGTAGGCAGTGCCCTAAGGGGTATGGAAAAAAAGAGATTATTCTGACATTATCTTACCTTAGATACAAAAAGACAGTAGGTAGGCTTACTTAAGGTAAACACTGACCTTTGTCAAGAAAGCTACAGGCCCAGGATGTGACTGCCTGCTGTGACCTGCTTTTAATTAGGAATTTTTATGTTCAGACAATCCTATGTGGCTAATTTTAGTCTCTGAGTTTGAGGCCTCCCTTGACCTTGTCAGGTTTAGTATGTGGCCCCTTTTTTGTCCACAACATAACCACAGATCTAAAAGACTGGCTTGAATCTTTGGTAACACCTTTCTCCAAACTTATATCAAGTATCTATATCTTCCATGTCTACCAAGAATTATCCATTTTTTTACTGTAATCCTTTTCAAAATTGAAAAGTCCTCTGCATCATTTACCCTAAGTCTCATTCATTACAACTGAATCCTATTCATGTTTGGCTGGTGCTTAAGCAAGACAGGGGAAAAAAAAGTCTACCTACAGAATTTGATCTCAAAAAAAAAAAGAAATTTTAAAGGGAAGACTAGAATCTTGCAAAAGAGGAGCCACCTGAAAGGAACTTATTGATGAGTAAAGAGAAAATCCAGGAGAAGATGCATTCCTGTAGATTCTTTGTCACAATGTTAAATTTTGAAATGTTGATTTGTTGTTTAACATTTTACTCTACTGATAACTTTTATTTAATACAATTATTACATGTGGACATAGGAAATTAGTAGACAAATGGTAATAGATTCCTAACCTTATTGATATGAAAAAGTAATCAATACTAAAAGCACATTTATATTGCTATTATTAAGATTGTTCCAGCCATTTGAATTTTTAACATTTATTTCCAGAGATTTAAATGTGAGTCATAAAATCTGTCTCAGAGTTGCATACCAAAATCTCAATACAATTTCATTCAAAACAGAATATGCATCATTGCAAAAAGAAAAAAATACACTCCATTCTTCTCAGTCTATTCTCTCTCCTTATCAAATTATTATTAGTGGCTAACTGGTTCTTTTCTTGGAAGCTTTCCACTTTTTACAATAAATTTTGGAGACCAGTTTTATAATATGTTAGACAGTTTAGTGCAACAAAATCCATTCAACTAATATTTGAAACAGGCAGCAGAGATATGGTTATTTGCTTGATTTGTCCATGGTCATAAGATTATTAAGTGGGTATCTGGTTGTATTAGTTTCATATTGCTACTGTAAAAAATTACCACAAAAAGCAGTTTATAATAATGCAAATTTATTATTGTCTGCAAGTCAGAAGTCCAACATGGTCTCACTGGACTAAAATAAAAATGTTGACAAGATATCTAGAGGATGTCCACATTCCTTCATTCAGAGTCCTTTATCATCAAAGGTGGCAACATTGCACTTCTCTGACTATTAATCTGTAGTCACATCTCCCTCTGACCACAGACAGAAAAGGTTCTCTAATTTTTTTAAAAAATCATGTAATCAGATTGGGTCTGGCTGGATAACCCAGGATAATCTCCTCATCTCAAATTCCTTAATCCCATCTGCAAAGTCTTCCTTCTCTTCCCCACCCCACCCCCCCCACCCTCACCCCTTAGGGAAACATAGTCACATAATCTGAGGATTGGAATGTAAACAACTTTGGGAGATTTTTATTATTCTTGCCACAGTGGTAAAAATGAAATTAGAAGTTAGAACTTTTGATATAGATCAGAGTACTTGTGTCATAGGAGACATTCAATAAAGATCAGGTAAATAAATGTAATAAATGAATTAAAGAAAAGTAGTCCTAAAAATCCAAGTGGCAAAATAGGGTTAGGGTGAATATAACACAGTGATTGGCTTCAAGGTAGATATGATTTCTAGTTATTTTATATTTAATTATACTTCAGATTTTCAAAATGTTCACTTGATTTTTTTTTACTAAGGTCAAATAATAATATCGATGTCTGAACAAAGAGTAGGCAATTAACAAAAATTTAAGCCTAAAGCAGTGTGCATTTGACTTGAAAGATAAATCATTTTATTGTCATGAAATAATTTCTCCCTTTCAAGAAAATAGTCAGAGAGGCAAGAACAACAGCAGTAATTTTAAAATCTACTCAGCCAAATTAAAGAGAATTTAGAAAACTAAAACATTTAGGGAAGATTGCTACATTTCTTAAGTTTTTGTTTATTAATCTTCAACATACTAATTAGAATGATATTTTAAAAGGTTTCTGAGAATCATTCTGTGTAAAGAGTGCTAATTGCATTCTTTGTAGACTTTTTATAACAGCTTTATTGAGGAGTAATTGACATACAATAAAATGAGTATACTTAAAATGTGCAATTTGATAAGTTTTGATACACACTTACACCTGTGAAAACATTGTCACAATCAAAATAGTGTACATATCTAACATGACTAAAATTTCCTCATACCTCTTTGCAATTCCTCACTCCCATCCTTCCCAAACTTTAGGCAACCATTTAGCTGATTTTAGACACCACAGATTAATTTACATTTTCTATAATTTTACATAAATTGAGTCATATAGTATTAACTATTGTCTGTCTTCTTTCACTCAACATAATTATTTTTCAATTCATCTATTTTGCTGTTTAAATTGATAGTTTCAGTCTTGACAGACTGAAAACAGAAAACTAAAGGCAGTTAAATAGACATTGGGTAGAGGGTGTAGGATGACAATGATACCAGGTAACATTCAAGAAGTTAACAATATATAAGTGAAACTCATTGGGCAGAAGTGGGATGATTCATATCTCTAAGATTTAAATATGGCCATATTAGCTTAAAAGATATCTGAACTAGTAGATATTGTACCCTTTCAAGGCACTTCAAGAAAATATTACACACAATTACCACCCCTTTAAGATAACTTAAGAGAGCAATAAGTTTAGCCATATTCATCTGTTATCTAGGGCTGAATATGAAATAGAAATTAAAATTGGCAAACCAGGATACATGACATTAACAAATTGAAAGTCAAAAACCATATGTTCATATCAATAAATACAGAAAAAGTGTTCAACAAAATCTGGCATCCATTTATCATAAAAACTTTCAGCAAAGTGGGAATAGAAGGAACATAATTCAACATAATAAAGGTCATATATGAAAAACCCACAGTGAACATAATACTCAATGAGGAAAAGCCAAAAGTGTCTGCTTTAAGATCAGGAACAAAATAAGGATGTCCACTTTTACCATTTTTATTTATCATAGTATTGGAGGTCCTAGCCACAGCAATGAGAAAAAAAAGAAATAAAAGTCTTCCAAATTGGAAAGAAAAGAGTAAAACTGTCATTATTTGCAGATAACATCATACTACATACAAAAAATCCTAATGATTCCACCAAAAAAATTGGTTAGAACTGATAATGAATTCATGAAGTAGCAGGATATAAAATTAATATTCAGAAGTTGGCTGCATTTATAAACACCAACAACAAACTATTAGAAAGAGAAATTAAGAAAATAATCCCAATTATAATTACTTCAAAAACAATAAAATACCTAGGAAAAAATTTAACCAAGGAGGTAAAAGATCTGTACTCAGAAAATTGTAAGTCATTAAAGAAAGAATTGAAGAAAATATAAATAAATGGAAGAATATACTATGTTCATGGATAGGAAGAATTAACATTGTTAAAGAGTCCATACTACTCAGAGCAATCTATAGATTCAATGCAGTTTCTATCAAAATATCAATGACATTTTTTATAGAACTAGGACAAATAATCTTAAAATTTATATGGAACCATAAATGATCTCAAATAGCTACAGTGCCAGAGCCAGCCGGCTAAGATCGAACAGTTCCCAAGATGGGGAGTGAGGATTAAGAAAATAGAGAGACAGAGAGAGAGAGAAGATAGAAGATAGAGTCGGGAGGGCTAACAGTGAATACTGTGCCCCAAGTTCATTAAGAACAGTATATTTATACCCTTGTATGTGCATGAGAAGCAACACCCACAGATATGCAAACAATTTCAGTAATGAGCTTATCCATTAAGCCAATATTCCTCCTTCAGTAACAAGCTTATTCATTAAGCCAATCTTCCTCCTTCAGTAATGAGCTTACCTGCCCTGCAAACTTCTTGCTTGGAGGCAACTTTAACCCTGTCTGTAGGGCATTCAGCAAGAATGGCTCCCAACACCACAGCAATTTTGAGAAAAAAGAACAAGGTTGGAGGTATCATACTACCTGATATCAAACTATACTACAAGGCTATAGTAATCAAAACAGCATGGTACAGGATAAAAACAAACATACAGATCAATGGAACAGAATAGAGAGCCCAGAAATAAATCTGCACCTATATTATCAATTAATCTATGAAAAAGGAGGCAAAAATATACAATGGCATAAAGACAATCTATTTTTTTAAATGATATTGGAAAAACTGGACAGTTACATGCAAAAAAAATGAAATTAGACCACCTTCTTAAACCATATATAAGAATAAACTCAAAATGAATTAAAGACTTAAAAGTAAGACCAAAACTCCTAGAAGAAAATGTAAGCAGTAAACTCTGACATTGCTCTTAGTAACATTTTCTTTTTCTGATATATCTTCTCAGGCAAAGGAAATAAAAAAATAAACAAATTTTATCAAAATGAAAAGTTTTTACACAGCAAAGGAAACCATCAACAAAATGAAAAGACAACTTACTGAATGTGAGAACATATTTTCCAATGATACATCTGATAAGGGGTAAATAGCTAAAATTTATAAAGACCTCATACAACTCAACACCAAAACAAATAATAATAATAAGCAATGCAATTAAAAAATGAGCAGAGGACCTCAATAGACATTTCTCCAAAGAGGACATACAGATGGCCAATAGACATATGAAAAGATGCTCAACATCACTAATCATCAGAGAAATGAAAATTAAAACCACAATGAAATATTACCTCACATTTGTCAAAATGGCTATCATCAATGAATCAACAAATAGTGTTGGTGAGGATGTAGAGAAACATTAGTTCAATGTACACTGATTGCAAAATGGCATAGCCACTGTGAAAAACAGTTGGGGGGTTCCCCAAAATTTTAAAAATAGAACCACCTTATGACCCAGCAATTCTACTTCTGCATATTTATTCAAAGAAATCCAAAACACTAATTCAAATAGATATATTCACCTCTTTGTTCACTGCAGTGCTATTGACAATAACCTAGATATGGAAGCAACTTAAGTGTTCGTCAAAAGATGATTGAATAGAGAAGCGGTACATATATACAATGGAATATTACTCTGTCAGAAAAAAAAATAAAATCTTACTATTTGCAACATGGATAGACCTAGAGAGTATTATGCTAAATGAAATAAGTTAGGCAGAGGGGGGACCATATGATATCACTTATGTGTGAAATCTAAAGAACAAAATAAACAGACAAAATGGAAACAGACTCATAGATATAGTAAACGAACTGATGATTGCCAGATGGGAAGGGGCTGTGGGGCTGGGTGAAAAAGGTGAAGAGCTTAAGAAGTACAAAATTGGTAGTTATAAAATAGTCATGGGGATTTAAAGTACAGTATAGGAAATATAGTCAGTAATATGGTAATAACTACGTATAGTGCCAATTAGGGAGATTACTTTATAAATTATATAAATATCTAATCACTATGCTCTATACCTGAAACTAATATAAAAAATAATATTGAATATCAACTCTAATTGAGAAATTAATATTCAAAAGATATTGGCAGGCCAGGAACAAGGGACACCAGAGAACTCCACCATTCCAAGTAATGCCCTCTGTATAGTGAGGCCCAGAGACATAGAACTATCTGCTGTGTCTACAGAGAAGGCTGTGGAGAAATAGTCAATTACATAGGGAACAAACTTACACCAACAGGTTGTGTTTATGTTGATGATTAAAATAAAATCAGTAAGATGTGAAAATAGGATGTGTGTGTAAGTGTGTACAAGTTCTCTGATGGTGGAGAGGGAAAGAAGGAAGGGAAGACAAGTATGTGAGAAGCGAAGGGGTTGGGGGCCTCTAGAATTAGAGGCCAGACTTTCAGGTTTATAGATAGGCAGACACTAGGGATAAGGGTTGGATGAAGACTGAGAATTAAAGACAAATTTCCCTGCTTACCACTTTAACCTACACAAAAGAAGGAAAAAGGCTCCATATTTCTACATGTGTGGTGGAGTAGACACAGAAACAGATAGAGGTGTGATGTGAGTATGGTGACAGTGCCATCTACAAAAAAGGACCAAATATCTCTCCTTACTAAAAGTCACTGACAACATGGCTGAGTACTAAAATAATGGTGTTTGGCGGCCACAAATCCAACACTTACTAGATCACTTTCTTAGAACTTAATTACATCTTAGTCACTCAATTAGACCTGAGGCTGGAGCAGTGGCCCACCAAGGATGAAATAGTGGGAGTGGTCTGCTATCTGTGCAGGCAATAATGGGTAGCATTGTTTACAAAGAATTTTAACAAAAGAATAAAGCTGAGCAATAGCTGTTCTTATTTTTACTACCACTTCCATACTCCAGCACTTCTTAATAAAACCAGATAAAAAATAATCTCCACTACTCCCCAAAATTATCTTTTATGTGTGCATGGTGTTAAGTTTTTTAGACCTCTGAGTTTAATAAAGTTTTTTTCAAATTTTGAAAAATTTCAGCCATTTTTTCTTTGGATATTTTTTTTCTGCCACCACTCCTCCCTCCCCCAACCCCTGGGCAATTTTGCAGAGACTTCAATTATACATATACTAGACCACTTAAGACATATTTCACTGTTCACTGCTTCTTTGTTCAATTTTTTAATCTTTTTTCTCTTGTCGTATTTTGAATACTTTTACTCGCTATGGGTTCAAGTCCATTAATCTTTTCTTTTGCAATATCTAATCTTGTATTAATTCTATCTAATGTATTTTAAACTCACACATTGTAATTTTTATCTGTAGAAGTTGATTTGAGTATATTTTTAATCATCTGTGTCTCTATTTAACTTTTGGAACATATGGAATATGGTTATAATAAATGTCTTAATGTCCTTGTCTGATAATTCTAACATCTGTATCCATCCTAGGTTGATTTTGATTGATGAACTTCCTTCTTCCTAATGGTTAGTATTATCCTGCTTCTTTGTACATGTGATTATTTTATATTGGGTGGCAGATGTTGTAAATTTTATCTTGTTGAGTGCTGATATTTTTATATTCCTATAAATATTATTAAGCTTTGCTCTGGGCTGCAGTTATTTGGAAACAGCTTACTTCTTTTGTATCTTGCTTTTGGGATTTGCTAGGTGGGACACTACTGAGGCAAAATCCTTTTGTGTAATCAACAAAAATTTCCATAAATTTTAAGTTTTTTCAGTTTGATTGATTGGAACAGGCCCTGTGTTAGCATCAAGTAATAATTCTCTTATCCTCTCTCATGGTTGTTTTTTGTCCCCCTCTGAGTCTGGTTAGTTTTCTCACATGCATGTTCTGAAAAGTAATCTCCGAATACTTGAGAGAGATTGTCTGCAGATCTGTTGAGTGCTTTCTCTGTACTGCGGACTCCTTTCTGGTATTCTGTAATATGAGCACTAGCTGCCTCGGTTTTGCCAGACTCTCAATACTGTCTACTCGACTTTGTGATTAAAATCTGGCTCCATCTGAGTTTTCTCTCCCTGAACCGCAGGCTGGGAATTCTTACAAAGCAGGTAGGTGAGGTAAATGTAGAGCTTGCCCTGTTTATTTCTCATCTCTCAGGGATCCTTATCCTTCATTGCTTGAAGTCTAGTGTCTTGAAAAACATTGTTTAATATATGCTTCTGATTCTTGGGTTGTTTTAGGAGAGAGGATAAGTCCATTTCCGGATACTTATTTGTAAGCAGAAAGTCAAGTCACAACTAATACCATTTTGTGGGTATGAGTGGTTTGAGCTAATTTTTATCTCCAAATAACATACAGTGGCTATTATATGTCAGACACTCCACATACATGAGCTTACTGAACTCTCATACCAATTCCATGTAGTAGACATTATTGTTATTTCCATTATTCAGATGAAGTCACTGAAGGTCGATGAGGTCCAGTAGTTTGGTCAAAGTCACACACTCAATAAATAGAAGTTGACCTAAGACTTAATTCAGACCTGTCTGAAACCAAAGGCTCTGATCTTAACAGCATCGCTATCCTTTCATTGACTGCCAACCTACCCATAATTTATGTGTTATTATTAATACAAAGGCAATCATTATCATTTTTATAGCACTTACAAGTATGGTTAATTTTTCTCTAGTACAGATTGTAAAAGTACTTATTAAGCCAAGAATAATTATCATACCAGAGATATTATATGCCTTGGGTTTAGACAAATAAATCTAAATGTCATCTTGTCAAGCCTAAATACCAACATTTGTATGTGCAGCTTCTAACAACACAACCTTTGAAAACTTGTTTTTTATTCAACCGCAAAAGAGTAACAGAATGCTTAATCTTGAGTGGTGCCAAATGCAGGTAAAACAGCTTGGGAAAAACACGTACCATTTGAAAGCTGCACCTAGGGATTAGCAGGAGTTGTGTCATTTTATTCACAAGTTACCCAGAGTTGCTGTAAAACTTTATTCCCCCAAATAAAGTGGTTTGCATGTAGCTGGCAACTGTCACTATAAACCAACTGATTCCAAAGTTCTAGCAAGGTGAATGGAATAGCAAATGGGGTCAGGGATTTGCAGAAGTAGGTTAGCCAAGGACTCATCAGAAACTGGAGAGTTAGCATTGGCAAAGCAATATCTAGCAGGCGAGTCTGAGGAGTTTAGTTCCAATGCCCTATTGTACTGGTCTTTTCTGTCCAAATAGCCTGCAAATTATACAAAAGAAAACAAACCTCTCATGTGCACCTAGTTTCATCATTTTGTGGCTGAAAGTGAGTAGAACAGGGAGAAAGAATGAAGTCTTTCACCCTTCAGGTTATCCTCAACATTGCTTCCAGCATGATCTTTCTAAAACCTGAGTCTGATCAGGCAATTTTCCAGGCTAAGAACTTATGTTTCTTTACCATGTCATACGAGGGCTTTCACAGTCTGACATCTGTTCTCTTTTAATCTCTTACCATGAATTCATGCCATGATATAGTAAACTCATTACTGTACTCTAAATGAATTATACTATGTCAACATGCCTTACTTATCTGCTTTCTTTCTCTCCTTGGAATGGCCTGCACCCCACCCCCACCCTCACCATTTACCTTCCTAGGAAAGTCTTCTCTATCTTTCAAATGACAGCTTAAAAATCTATTTTGTACCATGTCTTCAACTTGCTCAAATATATGTCATCACTTCTTCCTTATTCTAACTCTACATGTAGTTCTTACCTCACATATTGTATTTATCATATTGTATCATATATATGCATATGTTTGCCCAGGTCACCTATTATACTGTTAGCTCCCAGTAGGAAAGAATATATCCTCCACCATGTTGGATAGGACACACTAATGATAGATAAGTGGGTAAGTTGGCAAAAAGGAAAAAAAGAGAAGATAGAAAAAATAGACAGACTGGCATTAAGTGTTCTTGAAAAAAAATTAAGTTTTGAAGAATATTATAACAACATGTTTTAAAACAGAGGGTATCTATGTTAATCATCAAGGAAAAATACCAGAAGTTATCCACCTCATTGAGAAGTTGCGTCTGTATTATTAGGTTGATGGGAAGACTGCAAAAAATTATTTTAACTTACTCTTCATTGATACTGATCATTTTTCTTCATTTTATTTTTCTTTGTTGGCAACCATGTTTTTACCTATATTGGCAGTATAGAGTAAGAAATTATGGAGCAAATTTAAATAATAGCATGTATGGATTTATTCTAAATAAAGCCCAAATATATTTATATTATAATGTAATATAATAAATAAGAAATGTCTCATTCAATATATCATTTGGTAAAGTTTTTATGAAGTTGAGATCACTGTTGTCTTGACTTTTGAGAGGTCATATTAATTGTCATTGTGAGCTTCAAGCAGTGTATATTTACCAAACATTCAATACTACAAAAAAAACATGAAAGTTCATGTGTTGCAAATCTAGAATGATTATAAAGTCAACAAATAAAAACACATTTATAGAAAACACCTTAAAAGCAACTAGTTACCGGTCAAAACTTCCACTTAATACATCTGAAAACTACATTCCAGAGATGTTAACAAACGTGCCCAAACATCATACAGTGACTTGAAAAGGAAGTGGAAACAAGAACTCAGACCTCTTGATTCCTAGTCAAGAATACCTATAATGATACAGAAGATGGTATACTTGGTATACACATAAATACTTTTTACATCACACCATTTCCATAAACATATGCCTTACAAGCACCTAGCAGTTAACATAAATGAGTAAATTGAGCCAGATACAGAGCAATGAGGAGTAGTTGGCTTAGGAGTGAACTGGACAGTAAATGCCCATATAAAAGGGGAGCCATCAACTGATGGTTTCCACATAGGAATGTAGACCAAACATTTCATAATCCTCTGATTATATTCACAAAGAACCAGAAATCCAAATACTAATGTGATATATCTTGAAAATAACTAATCTTTTTTTCTTCATTTAAATATTGAGCAGATAACTTTTTACTCACAGGCTGCCTGTACTGTCACTGAGCCTATGTATAAATGTAATATCAGAGGAACATGGTTGCCAATGAATGATGTTAACATATTAAAATTTTAATTCTTTAGAAACTCCAAAAGTGCAACAGATGCTAAAGTGACCACTATAATTATTACAATATAAATTTGTACCATATATATCATACATATATTATGATATAAAATATTTTTCCTTGTAAAATAGTTCACTTTAGTTTTCCTTTGTGAATTCTGACACATTTATTAAGAAGGAACTTATCAAGAAGGAACTTAATAATCATTGACAGTAAATCAAAATAACCAAAATACCTGTTATTCTAGGTAGTAAAAAAAAGTTTCACAGAGCAGAGAACACTTAGGCTGACTTTGAAGACTGGCATTCAAAATGAGATTCTAGTTCATGAACTGATTGATATACATGCAGCTTCTCAGTAATACATCTACCATCTAAATAGACACATATTTGCACTTTGCAATAACAATTTAGACTTGGCATTAGAATTGTACATCAAGTGTTAAGTTTTTCTTCCTTTCCTATCAATAATAAAAAGATCTAAATCACAGCTTTTGTGTTTAACTATAAAACATCTCATATCTTTGAAATTTATATTGTCCTAATACACATTTTCTTCAAATATTAGTTGGAAGTGCAAAATGTATAAGATATGTGGAAATTTAATTTTAATGTAAATACAATTGATTTATAGAGAGAAGTGGTTCTCAAAGTAGGAGTGTCCATGACTCTTTCAGTCCTGAAGTCAAAACCATTTTCATAATTATATAAAGACATTATTTTCCTTTTCACCATGTTGACATTTTTTATAATGATTTTTTAAAATGCAATGGCAGGGAAAACTTTTAAAACCATAACATAAACCAAGGCAGTGTCATCAAACTGTATTCATCTTTGCCTTCTTCACAGCCACATTCAAAGAAAAAAATTGCCAGTTTCACTTAAGAATGTCCTGATGATGCACCAAAAATGTTTAGTTTTATTAAATCTCAACCCTTAAGTACAACCTTTTAACATTTTGTATAACAAAATGGGAAGTATGAATAAAGCAGTTATGTTGAATAATGAAATATGATGGTTGTCTCAGGAAAATATTTGTGTGATTGTTTGAGCTGCAAGCTAAACTACCTGCATTTTTGTATGAAATACCATTTTTTCTTGATGACTGGGTGACAAACTATTGTCATTCTGACATTTTTTTTTGAAAGTGAAAAAAATAAGTTTATCACTTCAAGGAAAACTGATAGTATGTTTACTAATGATAAAATTTGAGATTTCAAGCAATAAATATAATTTTGGATGTTTTATAGCAGCCCCGATAAGCTTCATAGCTTCTCAATTCTTAAAGACACTTCCAATGAGATTGGTGGTGATATTAACAAATGTGTTTTTTGATATTATATAAGAAAATGTATTAACATATAGATCTGTGTAACATGGTAAACCAGGATTTACCATTATCAAATAATGAGTAATTGATAATGTTACATAATTATCCATTTAAATTGCAAGACATAGCAATAGACATTAATATAACAGAGTATAAAAAGTTCATTGATAGGATTTCAGATTTTATGTTGTAACTAAACTATAAGAAACTACCCTTTGTTAAGTTTAGATATTTCAATATCCAAGAAGGATGTCCACAATTATCATAAAAGGCTATTAGAATGCTCTTCACTTTTTCAACTCTGTATATGGTGCCCAATTATCTTCATATACATTAATCTAAACAGCATATTGCAAATGATTGAATGCACTTTCTTTAATGAGAATTTCACTTTTCTCAACAGATATTTTTGTTTTGCAAAATAAAGTCATTTTTCATAAAAAATATGTTAGTTATGTTAACATGTAATGGATTTATTATTGTTATTTTTAAATGAGTTAAAAAATAAAATCTTTTGAAATCTCAGTTTTAATTTTAAATACAATAAATTTTGAAAATTTAGACATAGACAACTCACATAAACAAAAGCTCTTTGGAGTTTCAATAATTTTTAAAAATTAAAGAAGTCATGAAACCAAAAAACTTGAGAACCACTGCTATATATTAACTTGTTCAATAAATACTCATTGAAAGTTGAGCACTATAGTCAAAGTTTGTAAACAAGACAGACATAGCACATATAGTCATGGAGATGATGAACTTGATGGAAAAAAGGTCAATAATCAAGTAACATGTTCAATAATAAATTAATCATATTTTTTAAAGGTGCTATTTAAGAAATAGGCAGGGTACAATGTTAGTAAATAACCAAAATCTTATCCTACCATGCCCTACTTTCATTCCTACATTCTCTCACATCTTTCTTAACAATGAACTTGTAGTTTTACAGCTATTACTTTTGCCTGCCAAGACTTCCATTTCTTTTCTGCCAGTAATATCACTGTAATTATTTTTAGGGGGAGCCACCTTTCCAGAAGTGGACATGTGATTCAGTCCTAACAAGACAAGTATATCATCTTCCAGTCTAGAATGCTCCGGGAGGTATATGTGACACAAGTTGAATTAGAGAGTTCTTCTGGTGAACTCAGATTAAGGGTGCAAAGACCATGTAAGCCTAGAGGCATAAAAATCACAAGGTGGAGAGAATGGACCTGAGAAAAAATTCAATATTGTGGAAATAAGAGGAAATAAACAGAGAAAGAAATGAAGAAAGACCCGAAGGTATGTACAGATGAAAAGAAAGACAGAAAGAGAGGCATTAGAAAGAGATATTATTCTGTTTTCTTTTCTTTTCTTTTGTGCAAGCTACCACTACTGCCTTAGCTCATTTTCAATTTATTTTCTTTGTGAATTATATTCAACATAAAGAAAGTACCAGAATAATTGTAGCAAACACTTATATATTCATGGTCCAGAATTAACAAATAGAAATACAAGTGAATCCCTTTCCATTTTTTCCCTTCCCTATTTCCTTAACTGAATTATTATTTTGAAGTTAATGTTTATACTTTTATACTATTATGTCATAAGGTATATAGCAGTTATCAATACATAATATAGTTTTTGTGTTTAAAAGTTTATTAAATGGAATATACTATATATCCATCTGTACCTTGCATTTTCACTTAGTATTTTTATTCTTAAAGGTTTTATTTGATAGAAAGTTGGGTGGGTTTTTTTTTTTTGCATTTTAACTGTCTCTAGAATTTTATTATATAAACTCACCACAATTTATTTATATATTCCCCTATTAATGTATATGTGGAGGTGAAATTGGTAGGTCATAAGTTACTCTGGGTATGTGCACCACCAACTTGACCAGATATTGCCACACCTCTCTCCAAAATTGTTGGGACAATCTTGATGCCAATTTACAGTAGATAAAAACTTCTGTTTTACCAGCCCTTTATCAATATTCTGACTTTTTGAGTTTTGCTAATCTAATGGAATGAAATTGTTCAAAATTTCATTGTTATTTTAATGAACATTCTCTTGATAACAGTTCATGCATCTTTGCATATGTTTATTAGGTAAAGTATACTTCTCTGTAAATCAGCTGTTAATTATTTTTTTCTTTTTTATTGTTGGATGGGAGTTTATTCATTCAACCAATATTTATTGAATGTCTACTATTTGCCAAATACTGTTTTAGGTACAGAAAATCTAGCAGTAAACAAAATAGACAAAAATCTCTTCCCTCATGAAACTTGTATTCTAGTACAGGAACTACTTAAATATCCCATATACAAATATCAGTTATTACATTTCAAATATCTCTGGCTTATATTTACCTTTGTGGTATCTTTTGATAAACAGAAGTTTTAAATCTTAATGTAGTCATAATTATCAATAATGTCTTTTATGATTTGTGCTACTTGGATTTTGTTTAAGGAATTCTTTCTTACCCCAAATATTAAGGCATTCACTGATATTTCTTCTAACATTTTAATTTTTAAATTTTTTATATATAACTTTAATCCACTGGGAATTTATTTTTGTAATATGATGTAAATTAAGGATTTAATTGTATTTTTGCATAAACAATTGCTTCAATAGTATATTTGAATAATCAATTCCATCACCGATTTATAATATAACTTCTATAATATATCATTTCAATATATAAATAAATGAGGTTTTGTTCTGGGTCCTCCATTCTGTCTTCTTTGTGCCAGATAAATAATAAATGGTCATTTTTAATTCTAAAGAAATATTTAGAGGTCCGTGAAGAGATGTATGTTCTGAATGTTTATCACACCATTTTTAATAATAGAAAAATAAATTTTTATGTAATAACTATATCCAATAACAAAAAATTGATTAAAAACAGTCACTATATTCAGACCACAAAATAATGTGCCCTCTTTGAAATCTAACCTAGCCAACATAAATTTATTGACATAGAGACGTTTACAAATTAATAATTGGGAAAACAACTTAGATTACATTAATAAGATAACATTTATCTTAAGATATATTGCACACAGAGATAAACATCTGAAATGATAGATGTTAAATTGGTAAAAAGTGGTTATTTCAATGAAGTGCGATATTTATTTTTGTCTTTTCCATTATTGGTATTTTCCTGTTATTCAAAATATTTTCCTAGAAAATTGTTTAAATAATTCTATTGATTTCAGCATCCTTATCATAACCCTACAAGGTATATATATTACTTAATATTTAATGAACTTCAGTGGCAGAGTCAGTGTAGCAGAAAAAACATTGGCTTTGAGTTCATACAGACTCTAGTTCAAATTTTGTTCCCAGTATTCTCTGTTCATATTTTCATGTGTTGTTTCTGAGCCTTAATTTCTCCATCTATAAAATTGAAATAATTCATTTCTGGTTGAATTGACAGAGTAGGTAAACATTGTGTTTGCCTCTTATCACAACCACATCAAAGTTACAACTAAACTACAGAACAACAATGATTGAAAATTGCCTGAAATCTAGCTGAAAAGAAGCCCTACAACTGGTGATATACAAAAGAGGTCACCTCAAGACTGGTAGGAGTGGCAGAGATGCAAATGAACTGGTCTCACACTTGCATGTAGAAGTTGAGGATTGAGAGGGATGTCTTGGCTGTAGAGGTGTCCTCAGAGGAGCAAGGGGTCTCAACACCACACCAAGTTCCCTAGCCCAGAATTTTAGTGCCAAGAAGGAAAGTCCCCACAAAATCTGGATGTGAAAATCAGCAGAGATAGTGGCTGAGTGGGACGAAGGGCTGCAGAGTTCTCACACATGAACTTATTTGCTGATGGACTTGCTCGCTGAGCTCCAGCTCTGGGGCAGCAGCTCAAAAGGTGCCAAGAACACAGAAGGAGGAACTGAGTTGTCTGGCTTTAGGGTTAAGGTTGAAGGAGCAATTTTCTTTCAGACAGAAGTACTGGTAGTGGCCATTGTTTCTTTGTTGACTCTCCCCCGTCCTGGTTTGCAGACACAGGTACCATATCCGAGTCTCCATCAACAAAGCAAATGTTGGTCATCCTGCTGTGGTGATTCCCTGAGACCTGCCTTTCTCATCTTGTGGACCACTCTCAGTGGCTTTTCCATACAAACAGCCTGTCTTGGCTCATGCTGTTGACTTTCCTAAAATCTATCTAAGGTTCACAAACCCCAAACAAGTAGCTTCTGGTCTCTGTGTGTTCCACAACTCTTGATGAGCAGCCCCAAGCCCAGCACTAGCAGCAGCTGGTCTCAGTTCATAGCTTGGACTCTTGAGACACCTAGAGGCCCAGCACAGGTGGCGACCATTTGCAGATTGTTTACTGGTTCATGCCAAGTGGCTGGTCCCAGGCTGGGCACAGGCTGTGGCTAAACTTAGCTTGCATCAGGACCTGTCCCAGGAGTCTCCGGGGCTGGCATGCCCTGTGGCTGGCTTCAGAATGAGCCAGAGTACCACCAAGACCTAAATCTTAGAATGACATACCCAAAAGTTTGACTGGGCAGGCACCAGACCTCTGATAAAGTGAATCTTGTTCTGTAGGGTCACCATAGTCATCAGCTGGTCCTCACAACCAATCAGCCAAGGGGCTAATCCTTCCCATTGATGTGCAAACAATAACCAAAGCTCAACTACAACAGAAGGGCACATACAACACATACAAGGAACACACCTGGAACACCTGACACAGGTGGCCAAGGAGATTGTGCCACTAGGCCCCAAAGAACACCTACTACATAAGGCTACTCTAATAATACTGGGAGACACAGCAGCTGTACCTAATACATAGAAACAAACACAAATAGCCAAAATGGGAAGACAAAGAAACTTGTCCCAAATGAAAGAACAGAACAAAGTTTCAGAAAAAGAACTAAACAAAATGGAGACAAGCAATCTATCAGATGCACAGTTCAAAACACTGGTGATTAGGATGCTCAATGAACTTAGGGGAAAAGTAGAGGAACTCAGTGAGAACTTTAACAAAGATATAGAAAACATAAGAGATAGAAAACACACACACACACACACAAACAGCAGTCAGAAATGAAGACTACAATAACTAAAATCAAGAATACCATAGGAGGAATCAAATCAGCAGTAAATTAGATGAAGTGGAGGGCTAAATAATCAATTTAGAAGATAAGGTAACAGAAAATACCTAATCAGAACAGCAACAAGAAAAAAGAATTTAAAAGAAAAGAAGATAGTTTAAGTGAGACAATATCAAGCATACCAACATTCCATCAGAGGTGTATCTGAAGGAGAAAGAGAGCAAGGAATTGAAAACCCATTTCAAAAAAATGATGACAAAACATTTTCCTAACCTAGAGAACTAAATAGGCATACAACACCAGGAAGCACAGAGAGCCCCGAATAAGATGAACCCAAAGAGACGCACACCAAGACATTATAAGACATTATAATCAAAATGCCAAAAGTTAAAGCAATGAGAGAATCTTAAAAGTCATAAGAAAAAAAGCAGTTAGTTACCTACAAGGGAGCTCCCATAAGGTCAGCTGATTTCTCAGCAGTAATTTCGCAGGCCAGAAAGGATTAATAGGAAATATTCAAAGTGTGAAAAGCAAGAACCTACAATCAAAATTACTCTATCCAGCAAAGCTATCATCTAAAATGAAGGAAAGATAAGAGCTTCCCATTTAAGAAGAAGCTAAAGGAGTTCATCACCACCAAGCCAGTATTATAGGAATTGTTGGAGGGACCTCTATAGAAGAAGAAAAAATGTATATCAAAAATATAAATAATAAAATGGCAATAGCTGCATATCTATCAACAATTACTTTAGATGTAAATTAATTAAATGTTCCAATCAAAAGATAGGATGGCTGAATGGATAAGAAAACATGACCCTTACATATGGTGCTTACAAGAGACTCACTTCAGATCAAAAGACATACACAGACTTAATGTAAATGGATGGGAAGGTATTTCATGAAAATGGAAATAAACATACAAAAAACCTGGGATAGCAATATTTATACCAGACAAAATAAACTTTAAAACAAAGGCTATAACAAGAGACAAAGAAAGACCCTGTAATCCCACTTCTGGGTATTTATCTGAAGAAACCAAAAATACTACTTCAAAGGGACATATGAATCCATATGTTCATTGAAACATTATTTACAATAGTCAAGATATGGAGGCAACTTGTGTGCCTATCAATGGATGGATGGATAAAGAGGTAGTACATATGTACAGCGGAATATTCATCAGTCATAAAAAATAATGAAGTCTTGCTGCCTACAACAACGTGGATGGACCAGGAGATATTGTGCTGAGTTGAATGATTCAGATAGAGAAAGACAAATACCATATAATTTCACTTATGTGTGGAATCTAAAGAACAAAATAAACAAATAAGGAAAACAAAAACGAACTCATAAATACAGAGAACAAACTGATGGTTGCCAGATGGGAGTGGATTTGGTGGGGTGGTTGAAAAGGGGGAGAGGATTGAAAAGTACAAATTGGTGGTTACAAAGTAGTCATGGGAATATAAAGTATAGCATAAGGAATATAGCCAATAATATTATAACCATGTATGTTGTCAGATGGGAACTAGATTTATCGGGGTGATCACTTTGTAAGTTATATTAATGTCTAATCAGTATGTTGTGTACCTGAAACTAATATAATATTGTATGCAAACTGTAATTGAAAAACAAAAATTATCACAATAATTGAGGTCTACAGCTATGCCACCCTGAACATGCCCAATCTCATCTGATCTCGGAAGCTAAGCAGGGTCAGGCCTAGTTAGTACTTAGATGGGAGACCACCTAGGAAGACCAGGTGCTGTAGGCATTAAAAAATTGAAATAATTCATAAAACTATTATGTGGAATGCATTAAATTGTGTATGTAAAACAGCATTGTGCTCAGCACATTAAAAAGTAGTGAAATATGGCAGTTATTGTTATTAATTATATACAGTACTCAAATCATGTTGCAGAATCCAGTGGAAGAAGGATACCATGCTGTGGAAAACAATACAATAATGTAATCTGACAGAATGGAAATGGCAAGATAGTATAGAAGTTTCATGTCAGAACTAGGTGTGATAAAGATACTGTCTTAAACCATGTTTCAAACAAAATCAGTCCCAACAGACAATAAAGTAGAATTACAGTTTTAGCAGAGATTTTCTTTGAGTATTTCCCAAGAACCTGTGCTGTGCAAATCTACTTTTGTGCACATTTGTGCACATGCGTGTGCTTGTTTTCAATTTGGCTTATTGTTATATTGCCCCACAAGAAAATAACAGTGCTCAATACATTTTGATTTGAAGGGAATGGTGATGATTTATACTGAATCACTTTAGGCTACGTTTCAGGAAATAGAACACTAAAAAGGTCATGTTTTACAGCTAAAATTTACTCTGCTATAATTTTGAATAATAAATCATTGTGGAACTTACCAAAAGTTCAAAGCCAAATTTTTCTATGGTTACCATAGTGAATAGCAAAGAACTTGAAGATTAATTATAATCTATCTTAAAATAAAGCTATATTAAAATTATATAATTATTATGAATAAGATTTAGAATTTTTACCAATATGTGGTATGTTAATGCATACACATATATACATAAATAAAGATGATAAATTTCCCTTGTGTGAATCTTAATATAAAGAGCCTTGCTAAGTTATTAAGAAAAAAAACAATTTATCTGGCTTTATATTATATTCAGTAAACAATTAGAAAAACATATGCCTCTCAAAGCACTGAAAGAATTTATCTAATGAGAAGTTATGTTTCAGGTCTAAAGAGATGGAACTAGCATTACAGTTGTAATCTTGATCTTGCCACTCACACTTCATTCTACAGTTCACAATTACCCTACACCCTTAACCTCTTGTTTAGACAGCCTGTCTTATCTTTACTGGTACTGGGTATTTATTACTTTTCTGAAAGCCCTATCAAAATAGATATTTATGTTTTCCATTCAACTACTATCTTCATCCCACTTTTAGAACATTACTCCACCATACTCATGTAAAATTCTTTTTTTCTTTTTTATTTTTTGAGGCTTATGACATTCAAGTATATCACCTCTAAATCTTTTTTTCACATACCAACTTATTGGTTAATCCCCAAATTCAGAGATCAGAAAACTACAGTTCATGGACCAAATTTATTCTGCTCTATTTTGGAAATAAAGTTTTATTGGAACACAGTCATAAGCTTGTTCACCTAGTATAGTGCCTATAACTGCTTTTGCACTATAAAAACAGATTTGAGTAAATGAAGTAGAGACCATATGATCTGCAAAGCCTAAAATATTTACTATGTGGCTTCTGATAAAAGAATTTTGCTGACATTGACTTTCTCCCATGATCATTCCCCAGGTCTTATTAACACCTGAAACTGCTTCATTTCTCTAATTTTAAAGTCAAATATCCCACTCTTTGTCCACAACTACACTTACTTTTCTTGTTATGGAAGACACTGTAAAAATAGATGTGAGAGATAGCCATGTAAAAGCTATGCTTGTTTGCATGTGATTAAGAAGTATACCCCCAATAGGGAATAAAAAGGACAATGCAAAGACAGAACTTTGAGGAGTGTATTCAGGTTTTGAGAAATAGAAGCCTGAGAAGGAACTATCTGAGAGGTAGGAAGAGGCCTAAAAAAAAAACTGTATTGTGGAATCCATCAGAAGGTAGCTAACAGGATAAGACTGTCAATAATGTTAAATGCTGCAAAGAAGTGATGTGTATGTATTGAACAAAGTAGTGAATGTGTCATATAACACTGGATAAAATGTCACCTGAATGCTAAGATCTCAGCTCATGTCTTTCTTCTCAAAAGGCTTTTGTTGATCAATGACTTTCATTAGATTGTGCAAACCTATTAGGGGGATATGTAGCCTTAAAAATAATAAAATTCCAACTTTTAATCTAACAATGGTTTTGAAATCACACATTGAAATAAATATATTTTATGATAAAACATTAATAATATTGATGCACAGATGAGAATGCCAACCAGTAAAAAGTATCTTTATATATGTCAACCTGTTACCAGAACTAAAAGCAAAAACAGTAATAGTAAAATAAAATAGAGCTGGTTGGACTGAAGTATACTATGTTACTTTCCTTCCTATCACTTCCTTATCTCAAGCACTTTTCCCAAGAATCTGCAATGATAAAATTACTGGCTCTCAGACCACTTCTCAGCATATTGATAAAATTGCTTAGTTTTCTTAATATGCAGGGTCCTTTGGAATAAAGAAAGAGATATAGAAATATGGTGTAAGCAGCATTCATTCTTTTAGTAGGCATTTGTTGAGTGCCTGCTATGTGCCAGTCACTCTACTTTGTGGGAAGAGGGGCAAACAACTCAATGCAAAGTAGAAATAAGAGAAAACAGAATATGGAAGTTTTGGAAAATGCCAGTTGAACCTATATTTTGCTTTCATTCGTATGGTGTTAAGGATGATTTTCTCCCAATTATAATAGAAACTGAGAATTATTTATGAAAAAAATAATAAAAGAAAATATTCACAAGACCATTGGATCACAAAATATTTAGCTACTGTGAATGATCAAACTTCACCTCTGAAGGTCCTGGTCTCTCAAAAAAATAAATAAAGTTGCAAGGATTGCTTCAAAGAGATAACACTTAGGTAAACTGAAAGCAAAATATCATAAATCAGTCAAATATGTCTCCTAACTTAATGCTACTATAGAGAATAGACAAAGAACTATACTTCTCTATTATGAGATGAGTCACAAGAAAATGGCTATGCTTTGGTGGAGAGACAGGACCTCGGGAAGGTCTGAAAACAAAAACATTGCTTTCAATAAAGGATCAAGTAGAGGGCATCTAGAAAGGAGCAGGAAGTTGTTGATAACTTGGAAAAAAAGAATTTTCTCAGCTCTTTGGAAGAGCTGCCTAGAATAAATGTTTGTGTGCAAGTTAGTGGTGCCTGTATAAAGCAGAGACAACCAGTTGTCATTAGTGTTAAACCCCAAAGAGATATGTAATTCATCTGAATCTTCTCCAGAGCATGCCAAGGAATCAAATAAACCCCAACATACAGATTCCTTAAGGACTCAGTCATCATTTATTGATACTCAGTTTGGCAGAACGGAAATAAGGAGTTGCCTATTTCAAGAGCAACCACTAAGGTAAGGCTGATTTAAGTTAATTAGACTCTTCCCTTTCTTTCTTGTTAATTAACTTTTCTTTTTTAACTTTTTACTGAAAGGCAATGTGCTGACAGAAAAGTTTACATATCATAAGTGTATAACTCGATAATTTTTCACAGAATAAACATATCCATGCAACCAACAAACAGATTAGAAAAAGGAATATTACTAATCTCAGAAGTTTTCTCATTGCCCTCCCAAGTGTATAATCATTAAACTGTTTTAACTCTGCTTTGAGTACCTGTCTTCCATTTCAAAAGTTAAGAACTCTGAGGAGGAGAAAAGAAGAACAAGTCAACCTAGAAATATTGTAGGAACAGAATTACCTAAGGGAAACCCCCATGTCTTTCATTTACAAGTGTTACAACAAAAAACCAGATGTATTTGGAGGTTTTACACTTAAGGGGGCTCAAATCCTTGTATTGCAGATGACAAACAGTAGCCTCAAAGCTATTCCTATCTAAGTTTACTCAACATTTTAATAAAAACCTATGAGGAGATTAAAAGTCAATTACAGACATTAACTTATTAGAAAAAAAATGATTCCAAAGACAAAGAAATTTGTTAGTGTAGAAGGGCACCTGGGGCTGATGGAACTTGCTAGACAAAGTCATAATTCACACTGCCTCACTTCAAGTAAAAAGCCCTGTCTTTCATAAAGGTTTTTCTCTCCCTGTGAAGATCTTGGACTCTTCCTGTTTGGATCACACATTGTGCCTTATACTTTTATCCTGACATGCACTATATTCTGCCAATTTTAGTCCTCTCATTTTTATGTTTATCTCACCTTCTGCACAAGACAGTAAGGGACTTAAAGGTAGGTACAGAATCTAAATCATATTTTATTCTGCTCCCATTGGTGCCTAATTAAGTGGCCCTGCTCTACCACCCCACATATGTGTATGAAAGTGTGTACTCATGGGTACATACTACAAGTAGCTTGGATCTCAGTAGTAATTATTAGCTTTGTTAAATTAATATTATTTCAGTTTAGCAAATTCATTTTATAGCACTTTTTCTGTCAGTCACCATCCATGTTTAGTCTTTGTTTTCCTTTTCTTAGAATGTAAAAGCTTTTATATAAATTTCATGAGAGACATAATTTTCAGAGAAATGTAGACTATGAATCCACACAAGCAACTTCCTCAAGAAAAAAAAAATCAGACTAGTGCTTCCTCTATTTTTTAGAGCCAGAAATTCCCATTTAAAGTTTCAGAATGAATTAAAGGCAAAAAATAAGATGTTTTAAAACTGCACACTGTTCAATGTGACACAGCTAAGAGAAATGGGAATATTTTCCTGTGCTGAACATGCCTTATTATTATTTGCTATTTATCATCTCCCAGATTTTTAAGACACTTAGTCAATAAGAAAACCATCGAAGTTTTAACTAATTTTGAAACACTTATGATCTAAATGTTAATAAAGAGATTTTGAAAGATATAGACAAATTTAAAATAATGAATAATTCAATAACTACTAAAATTGAAGTATAGCTAATTTGGTTCTCCTTCCATTTTCATTCCCTTTAAATTTAGAACTCTCTCTGTCTCTCTGTCTCCCTCTGTCTCTCTCTGTCTCTGTGTATGTGTGTCGCTCTCTCATCAACATAAAAATCAGTTTAGTTTTGTTTAAAAATAGACTATCAACTATGGCTATCAATTATGGGTTTTTATGTATTTTATATTTTTCTATTGCTTTGCATCAAATTTCAGTCTTTGAGTGCTGTAATTTTTAAATAACAGCAAAAAGGACCGGAATTATTGATCAGATATATATTTGATTTGGTTTTTCTTTCTACAAGCCAGACAAAGCATATTTTATCAATAGCAAGTCAAAGTTACAGTGATATCTTTCATAAATCCATTACTTAAGTTGGCTTATCAATGAAGAAGTACTAATTGAACAATCATTTACTGAGTTTATACCATATGCCAGATAAATATGACCAAATACAACTACAGCCCTAGAGAATTTTACAATGTAATAGGAGACACTGAAAAGTAGAGGATATTCATTGGATGGTGTTAGCACTCAGGCATTTAATGAGTGGAATTTCTATGAGAATAGAAGAAAAACAGAGGTTGATCATTAGAAACCCAATTCCTGAGTCCAGAGGGCAGCCAATCAAGATTTCTAGATGTTGGGCTCAAAGATGGCAGTGGCAATCTGATGAATTTCCTGGTTTGTAGTTTGAATGTCTTTGGTGATGGATCCTGGTGTTCCTGTGAACTTTTTGAGTAGCCCACACAGCAGCAGGCTTGAAGGTTGGCCATACACAATTTGTTGTGGTGATTTCTTCGATGTTTATATTAATTTTAGATCAAATTTGCAGTGCTTCTGATCTTCTCAGTGATGACCAGACAAGAGAGTGGAAGAAAAAGAGTAAATGTTAATTTGGAGAGTTGTAGCCAGATATTGGAGGAAACTAGAATTTAGACTACACAAGATATGTTATAGTTTTTCCCTTGAAATAAAAAAAAATATCTCTAAAGTCACCTCCATTTTGACTCTTGTTTACAAAACAAGTCTGGTCCCATTAGATTTGGCTTTATTATTTACATAAGTGTAGCAAGAATGGTAATCAACCACTTAGGCCTTGCTGAGTTTGGTTTGCTGAAACTTGTCATAAGGAATTTTAGATTAGATTTCTAAAAGACTGGAGGTTAGAAAGCCAAGTCAACAGCTTGCCATCAGACCTCACTTGCCATCCTATAGATTTGATTGAAATTCTCTCTTCTTCAGGTCCTCAAGATATTCCAAGTTTCCTAGGATTGCCAGGAAGTGACATATTTTACTCATCTATAAGGCTCTGAACCCTGTGATACAGACACCAGGCTGGTTTTCACAAAAGTGCTTTGTAGGCTTTGGATTCATTAAGTCAACCTTAGTTCCCTAAATCAGACTTTATATACATCATTTTTAAAAATAAAATTCCAGTATAAGGTTTGGTTATGATAACCAATGTTTGTTACTATAAACTGTTACAAAAAAAAGATAGATTCTTTTGAACTTATGCAAATAAATTATATTACCATGAAAATGAGAATATTCAATATGGCTTTCTGAATTCTGGAATTATCAGGCTGAGGGAAAAAACAAGTGTTTCATATCTGTTTATAAAATGTAATCTACTAAATGTTTGTTAGTTACATCTAGCTAAAGAGAAAAGGAAAAAAGGTTTCTTAAATTTGGAAAATAAAACATTAAAGAACCAGTAGTGTTCTAAACAAAAACTATAATCATCCTTTATCAGTTCGTTCAGTCACGTGCAGCTAACTCTTGTTCTGATCGATCTTGAATTAGCAGTTGCATGAACCCCTAAGCTTTTCCACCAGAATTCTGTAAATCTTTACCCAGTCCACTTGTATGAGTCTTAAAGTTATTTATGCCATCATGAGGCATTCTGGTCTGTAGATTATTGTAAATCTTTTTAGAGAAGAATCAGAGTAAACCATTATGTATCTGTCAATGACAAGACTTAAAATGGTCATATTTAAAGATTTGATGAGAGTTCATTTGACAAGGAAATTTAGTTATTTCAGGAACATACAACATTTAAAACAGTAACTAGAATAATGACTGACAATATTTCACCAGGACATATCATGGGCAACAAGAGCATTGATAAATGTCTATGAACTTCATACGATTTTTAAAATATTTATATTAATAACATTTGCTCATACAAATATAATTTACAGAAGATTAAGCATCTCTTATTTGACACATTTTTATGCAATTCAACAAATCAAGTAAAACAGATTATTTTTAACATTTCTTTTTACAAGTTTAAAAAATATATATATTTGAGATTTTCAGGGCCCTCAGAAATCTCAAGGTCAATTATAGAACAAGAATATTTTATTTAATAATTAATTCAGGGGAGATAAAACTGCAAAGAATGTAAATAACTTTAGCTCATGTAAAAGTGAGAAATTTTGGTTCTCTTAAATAATCCAGGATATGATAAAAGTTAATATAAAGCAAAGGAAATTATTCAAATAAGAAGCAAAATCTTTGTATCCTAGGCAGGATACTTAAAAGGTAAAGAAAACCATTTACAATATTTTATTAAGAATAAATCAATAATCTAAGAAAACATTATAGTTTTAACAGATAAATAACTAAATTCTAGATTTGTAGCAGAGTATTTTTGCTATTAAGAGTCATTTTTAAAATTCTTATAAAATAAATCCTTTTAATCTTACCAGTTTGGCCAACCATAAAATTCTTTTTCTACAAACCTTCTATAACTTTCTACATCCATCAGATGTGTCCTATAATTTATCTTTCTCAATCTGCAATAACCAGTCGTTTTACTCTAAGATAAATTCGCTCTTTTTTTCCTTAACAAAAACACATCCTTCATACATTATAAACTTTTCCTTACCAAAAACATATCCTACTTTTCTTGCATACTTTCACACAAAGTTGTTCTTCATTCTTATTATTTCTATTAGTTCTAATTACCCATGTTGATTATAGATTTAACCATTAGTAACCCTTCTTTTATAGAGAAAACTAGAAAGTGAACAATTGTAAATTGTCTCTCATACATACAAGTATTCTGTAGCAAATCAGCAAATTTGCTGAATATAACATCTCACAATTTTTACTGTATACTCTTCCTCGGTATAAATTCTCAGTGCAGCAAAAAATATATATTTGTTAATAGCCCAAATATATTTAGCTTCTCTATACTATATAAAAGTAGAATGCTAAAGGTATATAAACTTAAATTCATATTGAGTAATTAATGTTTCAGTAGCATATTTTACTTAGAAACAATCGAAGTATTGAATGAATATCTGTTACTTGACTTAGCATAACTTGAAGATTTCAAGTTACCAAAAAGATTTTTAGAACTATTTTTAGGTAGACATGCTATAACACCAAACAAGGCTGGCCATCATCTCAAGGTATTTTCCTCTTAACTACTATTACAGCAAATGCATGTTAAGCAAGCATCACAAAAGCAAAAAAAAAAAAAAAAAAAAAAACTAAAAGAAGTTAAATGCATGTTTTTTTTTGGGTTTGTTTTACTACTCTTCTTGGTATACATGAAGTAATGGGTATCAAGCAATTCATTTTTACTGCATCTTTACATGTACATTTTTACCTTAGGTTAAACTTACAGTTTTATAATCTTAAACAACCAGTAAATATAATATTAACTTATTTGACTAGTAAATTCAAGTAGAATAAAAATATATGCTCATATTATACCTAATGCTGATAACTCATAAAACATAGCTTTTTAAAAGTAATCCAACAGTATTAAACTAGTGTTAAGTGCCAAAGATTTACCCCAGTGATGTGAACTTGAAAAGCATTTGGGTTAGTTTCTATGTTTTCAGAAATTTTAGAAATATTTAATTTTCATAAGTGCACATTAATCTCTAAACCAATTTGAATATAACTCTTTTAAGAGTTTTTATAAATTAGTTAATACAGTTCACAGGCAATAAAATATCACACTTTCATAACATACTGTGGATGAAAAAAGGATTCTATGGAAAATAACCTCACAGAGTGATCTGCTCATAAATTCCTAAATGGACAGGTCGTGGTGGGTAGTCACATCCCAGGTCTATAATTTCTTCAGTGAAAAATTTTAAGCCAGTCTCACCCATTGTTCTTGTGCATCTAGGTTAACACATTTTTGAAATACCAGAAGTAACCCTCAAAGGGGATATTACCCCACAGGAGAGCACATAATCTTTTTAAGTACCCTGTAATCTAATCTTCTCATTGCTTCTTCCCACCTTCACATAATATTCCTTATTTTAAATGCATAAAAGAACCTGCTAAACTGTTATTCTTGGCAGCATTTGAGACCTTGCTCCCCAGCATATGTCATTAGTTTGTCTCAGATAAACTCATAAAAATTCTCTACAGCTTTGCATGTTTCTTATGTTGGCAATACATATATAGACATGCAAAATCAGATGAACAGACACAGACACAGCTTTCAATTCTCAAATTTTAATATATATTGTCTTTGATATTTTTAGTTAAAGGAAAGATTGAAATTGTAAAAGTGTGAAAGAAAGGCATAAGTCATGAGAAAACAGAGACTTTTGGAGAGATCTTAAGTTTCCCCAAAAGGCCACTAAAGTTCCATATAGTACCCTTAGAATAATCATACCAATAAGAAGAAGATAGACAGAGTCTGTGGCTTAAATGAGCAGCAAGAGTTCAAGAAAGGGGCTTTAGTCAACTGAGAACTTTTCATGGATGTAGCAGGATGAAATAAAGAGAACAGTGAGGTCTCCCAAGAGCCAGGAAAAAATTTCCAGCCCATAAATTGGTAAGTAAAACCTTAAGACAAAGAACCATGAAAAATCCCCAAGCCCAAGGAATTACGGAGTAAACCCTACTCAAATCAGAGAGTCAGAAAGAAAGTACCCCATCCTAGCATGTATTTGTCAATCAAAGAAGCCTGGGTCTTTAACTCAGCTTCTGCTTGCCTGGGATTCTATTCAGTAACCTTAACCATAATATATATATATATATATATATATATATATATATATATATATATATATATATATATATATATAATTAAAAATACATTCATCTTCAAGGTGCAAATATTTTGTTCTAGTAAACAATTTATCATGAATGTGATACAAGATTTGAAGGGAATCCCAAAGGTGAAATTAAAAATAGAATTCCAAATTTCTTTTTTGTAATACAAAATCATTTTATAATACAAATCTCTAGTTCATTTCCCCTTTCAAGAGTCTCTGGTGGCTTCCTATTGCAATTGGAATACAATGCACACTCCTTCCATGTCTTGCAAATCTTTACTTGTTCTGGTTCTTGCTTACCCCCCTGAATCCTCTCCTTTCACATTCTCTAATCATACAAGACTTTTTGCAGCTCCTTGAACTTGGAAAGCTTGTTCCTCCCTCAGTGCTTTTATCCTTGCTATTCTCTCTGCCTGAAATGCTCTTCACCAACACTACAGGTAGTTCTCTTCCTTTATTCAGTTTCTGCTCAATGTCACCCTATTTGAAACTGGCCCCACCCTCACTCTGTCACCCTGTATTTACTTGGTTTTCTTCACAATATTTAAAAACTGTCTGGCTTGTGTATTAATTGTGTCACTCTTCATGAAAACTTATAGTCCAAAAAGGTTGGGAGTTTTTCACTGTGTACTCCTGAGCACCTAGAATAAAATCTGGCACATAGTAGATTTTAGCACATATATCTTTAAAAAATAAATGAATTGTTAAGAATGATTATATACTTAGTGACTATTATATTAATTTAGAAGAATTAATTATAGTGAGATTATTATTTTTATTAAAATTATTGGGGTGACATTGATTAATAAAATCAAATAAGTTTCAAGTGTACAATTCAACAATATGTCATACACACACACACACACACATATTGTATTATGTGTTCACCACTCAAAGTTAAATGTCCTTCTGTTACCAAATATTTAACCCCTTTTACCCCTATCTACCTCTCCACTGCCCCTTTCCCTCTGGTAACCACTAAACTACTGTCCATGTCCATACATCTCTGTTTGTTTATCATGTTTGTTGCTTTTAATTTTATACCCCACATATGAGTGACATCATATGGTCATCAGCATTTTCTATCTGACTTATTTCGCTTAGCAAGATTATCTCAAGATCCACCCATGTTGTGGCAAATTATATTACTTCATCTTTTCTTATGGCTGAGTAATATTCTATTGTATATATATATATATATTCCACAGCTTCTTTATCCAATCATCTGTGGTAGGAGATGTCCTGGCCACTGTGAATAATGCTGCTATGAACATTGGGGTGCATATATCTTTGTAGATAAACGTTTTCAGGTTTTTTGGGTAAATACCCAGAGGAAGGATTGCTGGGTTATATGATAATTCGATTCTTAGTTTTTTGAGAAAATGCCACACTGTTTTCCATTGCAAATGTACCAATTTACATTCCCACTGGCAATGTATGAGGGTTCTTTTTTCCCCACTATCTCTCCAACACTTGTTTTTACTTGTTTTGTTGATGATAGCTGTTCTTACAGGAGTGAAATGGTATCTCATTGTGGTTCTGATTTGTATTTCCCTAGCAGCTAGGGAAGTTGAGCATCTTTTCAAATGTCTGTTGGCCATTTGCATGTCTTTTTGGGAGAAGTATCTGTTCAGGTCTTCTGCCCATCTTTTAAATGGATTGTTGTTGTTGTTGTTGTTGTTGTCATCATCGTCGTCCTCATTGTTACTGTTGTTGAGTTGTATGAGTTCTTTGTATATTTTGGATATTAGGTCTTTATCAGAGGTTTTGTTTGCAAATATATTTTCTCATTTGGATGGTTGCCTCTTTGTCTTGTTGATGGTTTCTTTTGCTGTGCAGAAGCTTTTTAGTTTGATATAGGCCCATTAATTTATTTTTGCTTTTACTTCCATTGCCTTTGAGGTCAAATAGTGAGATTATTAATTATCTATTTTGAGTGACAGTTAACTTTATAAATTCAAATATTTAAGCTTTTTTGGAAAAGTTTATATGGTATCCTAGATATTTCCTGGTAATATTATTTTATAGAGAAAAAAAGAACAATAGCATTGAAGTACATTGTCATCAGAAAATTTTGAAATGCATAAAGCTTTTTTCTGTAAGATTAAAAAAATTTATATTCACAATACAGGTGGATTATCTGATGTTTCTTAAGCAAAAGAAGTCTCAAGTTTGTCTTAATCTGAAAAACATTAGTTTATGTAATTCCAGAGAGTAACTGTTTGCACATATCCACACAGGATTATGATTAAAGGTCATGAGAAAGATCACTTTATTTTACTTCAGATTGAAATGAAGAAAATATCTTAAATAAGTGGCCCATTTATACAATTAGCAATCTCCAAAACTTCATTTCTTACAATCTATATCATGTTTTCTTTTTTATAAATTCATTTTTAAATGTATTTACATATATAATTTTTCATAAGTTTATTATCTGACATCGTACTCACATGTACTATGTACAATCATTTTATTCTTTATATTGTTTGGTTTCTTTTCCCTCTCATTCAAACAGTTTTTGCTTTATAACTCTTCTTAACATATGTGTTTCTGTATATATTTATGTTATAAACACACACACACACACACACACACACACACACACACACACCTCTATGCATATTATAGTCAAATTACAGAGGAAAAAAAATAAAATAAGAAACCTTAGAGGAAGCCTGAAGAAAAAAACTTTACCTATATAAAAACAGAGATAAAAATTACAGTGAACTTTTTATCAGATACTATGGAAACAAGAGAAAGTAAAATAAAATATTTAATGTTGAAAGGAAAAAACACATCATCCTAGAATTCTACTTCCAGCAAAATTCTCTTTTAAAAGTAAAGCAGAAATGAAAACTTTCTTGGACAAATAAAATCCCTGGCAGAAGCCACCTTAAAATGGTCTTAGGATATAAGGCCCATCTAAGAAAGTCAGTTTTTTTTTCATATATCAGCAATGAAAATTTTAAAATTTGAACTAAAAAAATCTTTGAAATAGCACCAAAAAGTAAATAATAATAATAATAATAATAATAATAATAATAATAATAAAATAATAAATCACAAGATTGGTATGCGGAAATCACAAAATAGTAATGAAAGAAAGAAGGTCTAAATAAGTCAATGAAGTATTGACTGGATGATTCAATATTGTTAATATGTTATTTTTTCTAAATCTGTCTATAAACACAGCACAATTTCAATCAAAATCTCAGCAAGCTGTTTTCTAGATATTGACAAAGTGATTCTAGAGTTTACATAAAAAGGCAAACAATTAGAATAGCCAACACAACATTGAAGAAAAAAGAACAAAGTTAGAAGGTCACATTACCCAATTTTAAGACTTACTATAAAGCTGCCATAATAAAGATGATAACTTAATATTAGTAAATTAAAAGACACATAGACCTATGAAACAAAATAAAGCCCAGAAATAGACCACAAAATTATAATCAACAGATTTTCAACAAATTTTTAATGGAGAATGTACAGTCTTTTCAACAAATGGTAACTAAAAAGTTAGACATCCACATGCAAGAAGATGGACTGAGGTAAAAATCTTACAGCATTCACAAAAATTAAGTCAAATCATAGAACTTAATGTGAAATGCATGACTATAAAATTTCTAGAAGAAAAAAATATTGCTTTGTGTTTGGTGTTGAATTTTTAGATACAAGACAAAAAGCACAAGCTTTGAAATAAATAACAATAAGTTGGACTTTATTAAACATAAAATCCTCTGTGAAAGAATATTAAGAGAAGAAGAAAAGCTGCTAACTAAAAGAGAACAATGATAAAACACAGCTGATCAATTATGTTCATCTAAAATTTACACAGAAATCTAATTAAAAATGGGTAAAAGATTTAAACTGACACCACAATAAAGAATATAAACAAATAACAAATAAGTATATAGAGAAATGGCTCAATATCATTATCATTAAGGAATTTCAAATTAAAATAACAATCCTAAGTATTTGCCCAACTGAGTTGACAATGTATGTCAACATAAAAATATAAACATGAATATTTATAGCAGCTTAATTCATAGTCACCAAAAATTGGATGCAACCAAGATGTCCTTCAATAGGTGAATAGTTAAACTGTTGTACATTCATGCAATGGAATAGTATTCATCAACAAAAAGGAATGAGATATCATTTCAGACAAAGCCACCTTAAATGAATCTTAAGTGCCTATTACAAAGTAAACAAGTCAGTATGAAAAGGTTAGATACAGCATGATTTAATTTATATGATATTTTTGAAAAAGACAAATATATAGCAACAGTAAAACAATAAAACATTCCTAAGGGCTTGGGGCAGGAGAATGAATAGGTTAAGTGAAGGGTACTTATTAGGATGGTGAAACTATTCTGTATGATATTATAGTGGTGGATACATAACATTTTGCATTGCTGGCAAGAGCCATACCATGGTTCTTTACAGCATACATTATATTAACAGTGGAAGACTGATGTTACCCTTCTAAGATCAGGAACAAGACATCAATGTCCACTCTCACAATGTTTTATTCAAAATTTTTCTGAAGATTCTTACTGGTAAATTAAGAAAAGAAAAATAAATAAAGGTGCACAAATTAGAAGTTCATATAAAGAAATATTTAGATATAAACTTAACAAAACATGTATAGGATTTATAGGCTGAAATTTATAAAATGCTCATAAAAGAAATCAAAGAAGACCTAAAAAATGGAGAGACATACAATGTTTGTATGATTGGCAATCTCAGTATAGTAAAAATGTCACTTCTCCACAAATTTATCTAGAGGTCTAATACAGTCCTGTCACCATCGGGCATGTTTTTTGTTTTTTTTTTTTTTAATAAACATAGAAAGCTTATTCCTAAACTTATGTGAAACAACACAGTTTCTAAAGTAGCTAAAATAATCTTGAAAAAGGTGAGTGAAATTGGTATAATCATTCTATGTGTTATTAAGACCTATTATATAGGTACAGCAATAAAGATAATGTAGGATTGATAGAGGGATAGTTATATAGATCAACAAACAGAGTTTAAAACCTAGAAATAGATCCATACTAATATTCTTCACAGATTTTGCAAAGCTGTAAATACAAGTCATTAGAGAAAGAGGAGTCTTTTCAGCAAATGGTACTGGAACCATTGGATATCCATTGGCAGAAACATGAAACTCAAATTTCCCACTTTGTGCAAAATGTGACTCAAAATAATTATAAATTTAAAGTTAAAATGTAAAACTATTAAACATTTAGAAGAAACATAAGAGAAATTTTTTGCAAAATAGGCAGAGTTAATAGACTTGACACTAAAAGCATCATCATTAAAAAAATTAATTGATGGATTTTATCAAAATTAAGAACTAAATTTTAAATTTAAAAACATTTGCTCTGTGTATCCCCCTCTTAAGACTTTGACAAGACAGAGGACTTCTGGTCAAGATGGCTGTGTTCTCTTCCTCTCTGGATCACATCAAAATTACAACTAAATTACAGAACAGCCATCACTAGGGGCCACATGAAGTCTGGCTAAACAGAAGGTCTACAACTGAAGACATACAGAAGAGGCCACCTAGAGACTGCTTGGAGGGGAAAGATCTGAAACAGGTTGGTCCCACAACCATGTGGGGTGGTTGAGAATCAGGAGGGTTATCTTGGCTGCAGAGGGCTCCCCAGAGAAGTGAGCCTCACATCAGGCTCCCCAGGCCAGGGTTCCAGTGCCAGGAAGTGTAGTTCCCACACCCCTGGCTGTGAAAACCAATGGAGATTGCCGCTGAATGAGACAGAAGGCTGCAAGAGTCACAAACGTTCCTCTTAAAGGGCCCATGTGTGGATTTACTCGGTGATGGACTCTCTCTCAGATCCAATGCTGAGACAGCTGCTCGAAGAGTGCTAAGGACATACAAGAAGGAACTGAATTGTCTGGCTTTAGGGCAAGGGATAAAGGGGATGGCTTTCTTCCAGACAGAAATGCTGGCAGAAGCCATTGTTCCTTTGTTGAGACCTTCTCTCTCCAGTGGCCAGATACAGGCAGCCACCACATATGAGTCTCCATCAACCTGGCTAACACTGGTCGTCTTGCGAAGGTGATTCTGAGACCTTGACCTACCCAAATTGTGGGCCCATTCAAGTCACATCCAGGGTTTTTTTTTTTTCCATAGAAATGTCTAATCTTGGCTCATGTTGTGGACTTTCCTGAAATCTCTCAAAGTTTTACAAAACTCAAACAAGCAGCATCTGGTTCCAGCATGACCTGACCTCCTGCTGAATAGCCCCAAGACTGGCACTACTGGAAGCCGGTTTCAGTTCACAACTTAGACTCTCTGGAGTCAGCCATCTATGGATTGCTTGATAACTCTTGCCAGGTGGCTCTGGGTAGGATACAGGCTGCTATGGAACTTAGCCTTTACTTGGGACCCAACCAGGAGGCGCTTGGGCTGACATGCCCAGTGGCTAGGCTTCGACTGGAGTCTGAGCACCACTCAGAGTTGCATCTGAAAAGGATATACTCAAAGGACATATTGGGCAAGCACCAAAACCCTGCTAAAGTGAATCTTACTCCATAGGTTCAGTCCCTCACTGGCCAGTCCTTGAAACCAATCAGCCAGCAGGTCAATCCCTCCCATTGATGAGCAAAGAGCAATCAAAGATCAATGACAACAGAAAAGCACATACGACCAGTGCAAGGGATGCATCTTGTGCCCCCAACTCAAGTAACTAGGGAAGATTGTACCACTGGGACCAATAGGAATAGGACACTTACTTTATAAAGCCACTCTACTACTCTACTAAAACTGGGAAATTTAGGAGCCCTACCTAATACATAGAAACAGACACAAGGAGGCAGCCAAAATGGGGAGACAAAGAAACATATTCCAAATGAAACAAGAGAAAAGCTCCAGAAAAAGATTTAAACAAAATGGAGACAAGCAACATACCAAATGCAGAATTCTCAACACTGGTTATAAGAATGTTTAATGAACTTAAGAGAAGAGTAGATTAACTTAGTGAGAACTATAACAAAGAGATAGAAAACATAAAAATGGAAATTGAAAACATAAAAAAACCCAACTAATCAGAAATAAAGACTGCAATAACTGAAATAAAGAATACATTAAGGGAATCAACAGATTAGATGAAGCAGAGAATTGATCAGTGGTTTAGATGATAAAGTAGCAGAAAATACCCAATTGAAATAGCAACTAGAAAAAAAAATTCCAAAAGAATGAGAAGAGTTTAAGGGGCTTCTGGGAGAATATCAAGCATAACAACATTTGCGTCTTAGGGGGTACCAGAAGAAGAAGAGAACGAGTAAGAAATTGAAAACCTATTTCCAAAAGTAATAACTAAAAACTTTCCTAACCTGGTGAAGGTAATAGACATACAACTCCAGGAAGTTCAGAGAATCCCAAGAAAGATGAACCCAAAGAGGCCCACACTAAGACACATCATAATTAAAATGCCAAAGGGTAAAGACAAAGAGAGAATCTTAAAAGCAACAAGAGAAAAGTAATTAGTCACCTACAAGGGAGCTCCCAGCTGATTTCTCAACAAAAAACTTTGTAGGCCACAAGAGATTTGCATGAAATAGTCAAAGAGATGAAAAGCAAGGACCTATAATCAAGATTATTCTACCCAGAAAACGTATCTTTTAGAATTGAAGAACAGATAAAGAACTTCCCAGACAGGAAAAGCTAAAGGAGTTCATTGAGACCAAGCCAGTATTATGGAAAATGTTAGAGGGACTTCTTTAAGAAAAAACTATGTATATCAAAAATATGAATAATAAATGTCAATAACTATATATCTATGAACAATTACTTCAAATGAGAAAGAATTAGATGTTCCAATCAAAAGACAGGGTGACTGAATGGATAAGAAAACAAGACCCTTACATAGGCTGCTTGTAAGGGACTCACTTGAGATCAGAAGACACACAGATGAAAGTAAAAGGATGAAAAAAGACATTTCATAAAAATAGAAATGAGTGTTCACTGTCCTTAGTTAGATTTCTTTCACACTATGCAATATATATATGCCTAACTGTTAAATTGTACACCTGAAACTTACTGGATTTTGTTAACCAATGCCACCATAATAAAAATTTTTTAAAAATAAACAAGTGGATCCAGGCGATGAGCAATGAGAGGCTTAGGAAAAACTCTGAAGGTTTTCAAAGTCCTAGGAGGGCTAAGGTTTAAAGTAGAGCTTTAATCTGGGAAGGAGAATTGGAAAACTAATCCTGAAACCCAAAATGAACCATGGTGAACAAACAAGGCCTATTTGTTGAGGGTTAGGAGAAGCACAGTGAAGCAGAAAGAGACAAACTCTGAAATCAAAGTCTGCATCCAGACTCTGGCTCTTTAACCCAATAGCTATATGACAGTGGGCGAGTTGCAGAATTCTCTTGGTGCTATCAGTTATCTCACCTGGAAAACATGAAGCTCACATCTACCTTGCAGATTTTGTGTAGGAATTTAAAATGTTCATAAGCACCTAAGGGGACACACAAGACAAATTATTAAATTTAAATTTTACTTAAATATAAAATTATTAAAATAATATTAAATTAATAAAAAAATGGAAATGAAAAAATCTGGGATAGCAATACTTATACTAGACAAATAGACTGTAAAACAAAAGCTATACTAAGAGACTCACTTCTAGATATTTATTCGAAGCAATCCCACTTCTGGATATTTATCTGAAGAAACCCAAAATACTACTTTGAAAGGACATGTGTATTTATATGTTCATTACAACATTATTTACAATCACCAGGATATGAAAGCAACTTGAGATTCTACCAATAGATTAATAGATAAAAAAGAAGTGGTACATATGTACAATGGAATATTACTCAGCTATAAATATAAATAAAAATGAATGAAATTTTGCAACCTGTAGCAACGTGGAGTGACCTAGAATGCATAGTCCTGAGTGGAGTAAGTCAGACAGGGAAAGGCAAATACCATATGATTTCAATTACATGTGGAATACATGGAACAAAAGAAACAAACAGAACAGAAACAAATTCGTGGATACAGAGAACATTATGAGGTTTGTCAGATGGGAGCAGGAGTGGACTGGTTGGTAAAAAAGGGGAAGGGATTTAAAAGTACAAATTTGTAGTTACAAATAGTCAGGGGGATGTAAAGTATAATATAAAGAATATAGTCAGTAATATTATAATAATAATGTATGGTGCCAGTTGCATACTAGATTTATCAGGGTGATCACTTCATAGGTATTTCAAATATCTAAGCACGATGTTGTACACTTGAAAATGTAATATTATATACTGACTATAATTTAAAAGTAAATAAATAAATAAACTTTAAAAATAATATTTTATGACATAATTGTAATGGAAATAATATATACAGAAAAAAAGACTCTGAAAAGACAAAGTACAGACTGAGAAGAACATATTTGTAAACCTCATACATGACAAAGAACTAGTATCTAGAATGTGTAAGGAACACTTGAAACAACATAGCGTCTCACTACAATAAAAACGCACTCAATAGTAAAAAAAAAAATTCCAATTCAATTAGAAAATATACATATGGCAAATAAACACACGAAAAGATTGTCAACATCATTTCTCAACATGCACATACAAATTTAAACCACAATAGGATATTACTACACATCTATCAGAATGGCTAACATAAAAAATAGTGACAATACCAAGTGTTGGTGAAGATGTGACAAAATTGCATTAGTCATACATTGTTAGTGACAATGTAAAATGGTACAGCCACTGAGGAAAAACAGTGTGGAAGTTTCATAAATAACTAAATATGAAACTGTCAAATTTCCCAGAAATTGTACTCCTGGACATTTTTCTCCAGAAAAATGATAATTTATGTTTACACACAAAAAACATGCACATGAATGCTCATGCAGCCTTATTTGTATTAGCCAAAAAATATAAATATACCAAATTCCCTTTAATAGATAGTTAAACTGTGATAGATCCGTATCATAGAATATTACTCAACAATAAAAATGGACAAACTACTGATACATACACGCAACTACTTGAATTAATCTCCAGGGAATTACATTAAGTGAAAATGCCAATTATGAAAGTTTACATACTATATGATTTTACTTATATAACATTCTTGAAATAACAAAACTTTAGAAATGGAAGACAATTTAGTGGATTCCAGGGCTTTAAGAGGGTGTAGAAAGAAGCAAGAATTGGATGTGGTAATAAAAGGCAAAAAGGGAGACCCTTACAATGATGGAACTATTCTTTATCTTTGTATCGATGTTAATATTCTGATTCTAACATTGTATCATAGCTTTGCATCATATTGCTATTTGTATAATTTGTTCTTTTAATCATTTTTATATAGTCATCTGTATCTGCCTTTTCATAATTACTACTAGATTTGCAGTCCTTTTATTAAAGAAACCATCCTCCTTTAGATTGTGCATGTCTCCTAGACTTTATTCTAAGAAGTCACTATTGCAATTGAAATTCATTTAGGGCAATAATTTTTAAGTTTTTTTATGTTTGAATTATAGTTGATAAACAATATTATATTAGTTTAAGGTACACAGCACAGTGATTACACACTTATATAATTTATAAAGTGATCACCCCCATAAATCCAGTACCCATTTGACACCATACATAGTTATTACAATACTGTGAACTACATTTCCCATGCTACACTCTACATCCCCATTACTATTTTATAACTACCAATTTGTACCTTTTAATTCCATCCCCACTTCACCCATTCTCCCAACCCCACTCCAATCTGGTAACCATCAAAATGCTCTATGTATCTATGAGCTTATTTCTGTTTTGTTTGTATATTTATCATGTCCTCTAGATTTCACATAAAAGTAAAGTCATATGAGATTTGTCATTTTCTGACTTACTCCACTCAGCACAATTCTCTCTAGGTCCATTCATGTTGCTACACATAGCAAATTTTCATTACTTTTTATGATTGAGTAATATTCCACTGAATATGTGTACCACCTCTTCTTTATCCATTCATCCATTGATGGACATGCAGGTAGACTCTATATCTCGGTTATTGTTAATAACGATGCAATGAACATATGAATACATATGTCTTTTCAAATTAATTGGATTTCTGGGTCCTCTTTGTCTCTTGTCTCCTATAAATATTGCTTCCTCAGGTTTTTCTTTGTTTCCATTTTTATGAAATATCTTTTCAATTCCTCTACTTTCAGTCTTTGTGTGTCTTTCAATCTAAAATGAGTCTCTTGTAGGCAGCAAATGTAAGAATCTTGTTTTCTTATCTATTTAGCCATCCTATCTTCTGATTGGAGCATCCAATCCATTTACATTTAAATTAATTGTTAAAAGATATGTAGTTATTGCAATTTTATTATTAATTTTTAATCTATTTCTTCTTCTTCTTAAAGAAGTCTCTCTAACATTTCTTGTAATACTGTTTTGGTGTCAATGAACCCCTTTAGCTTTTCTTGTCTGGGAAGCTCTTTATCTGCCCTTTGATTCTAAATGATAGGTTTTCTAGGTAGAATAATCTTGATTGTAGGCACTTGCTTTTCATCACTTTGAATATTTCATTCCAATTTCTTGTGACTTGCAAAGTTTCTATTGAGAAATCAGCTCAGTCTTATCAAAGTTCCCTTGTTTAACTAACTGCTTTTTCTTGATTCATTTAAGATTCTCTTTGTCTTTAACCTTTGGCATTTTAATTTTGATGTGTCTTAGTGTGAGCCTCTTTAGGCTCATCTTGATTGGGACTCTATGAACTTCCTGGGGTTGTACGTCTGTTTCCTTCATCAGGTTAGAAATGTTTTCCATCTTTATTTCTTGAAGTAGGTTTTCATTTCTTGCTCTCTCTCTTTACCTTCTGGTACTCCTATGATGTGAATATCAATACACTAGATGTCCCAAAGGCCTCTTAAACTTTTCTTATTTTGGAGGAGATTCTTTGTTCTGTTTATTGTTCTGATTGGGTGTTTTCTGCTACCTTATATTCCAAATCCCTGATTCAATCCTCTGCTTTATCTAGTCTATTGTTGATTCCTTCTAATGTATTCTTTATTTCAGTTATTGTAGTCTTTATTTCTGACTTAAAATTTTTTTCTTATTTCCATTTTTATGTTTCCTATTTATTTTTCAAAGTGCTCCTTTAGATCATTAAGCATTTTTTTTTTTTGCCTATAGCACCCGGTATTCTTAGGTGGTCTCCCATCCAAGTACTATTCAAGCCTGACCCTGCTTAGTTTCCAAGATCAGATGAGATCGGGCGTGTTCAGGGTGTCATGGCTGTAAACTATTAAGCATTCTTATAACCAGTGTTTGGAACTTTCCATCTGGTAGATTGTTTGTCTTCATTTTTTTTGAGGTCTTTTTCTGAAGCTTTGTTCTGTTCTTTCTTTTTGGATAAGTTTCTTTGTCTATTCATTTTGACTGACTTCCTGTGTTTGTTCCTATGTATTAGGTACAACTGCGATATCTCCCAGTCTTGGTAGAGTGGCCTTATGTAGTAGGTGTCCTGTGGGGGCCAGTGGGGTATTCTCCCTGGTTACCTGAGCCAGGTACTTCAAGTGTGTTCTTTGCATGGCGTGTGTGTGCATTCTTATTGTAGTTGAGCCTTGGTTGCTGTTTGTATGTCCATAAGATGAATTGACCCTCAAGCTAATTAGTTGTGAGGACTGGCTGGTGAGTACATTTGAGGAGGTATTATTAAGGGGCTGACCCTACTGAGCAGGTTTTGCTTTAGCATGGCTCTGGTGCCTGCCAAGTCTGCCCTCTGGGCTGTCATTTGTGAGGTGGTTGGGTGATGCTGTGATGTGATCTGAAGCTGGCCACTGGTGTGTTTGGTTCTGGTGCTTCCTTGGAGGAGCTCCAGTGTAGGTCAAGTTCAGTCCCTGACTGTGCCCTGCTTGGGGCTACTTGATAAGAGCTAAAAAGTGATCTTCAGAGAGTTGCCACTTAAGTTGGGTTTGGAGGTGCCTTGGAGAGGCTAAGCTGCAACTCATGGACGGCTGCTGCTAGTGCTAGACTTGGGACTGCTTATCAAGAAGTACGGGGCATTCTGAGGCTAGATTTTGCTTCTTTAGGGTTTGTGAACCTTTGAGAGATTTTAGAAAAGTCCACAGCATGAGCCAAAATAGGCTATTTGCAAAATAGGCTACTGGAGTGGCTTTGGTGGGCCTGCAAGTTGGGTGGGGTAAGGTCTAAGGAATCATTATGGCAGATGCCTGTGTCTGCAAGCTGAATGGAGGGAAGGCTCACAAAGGAACATGGCTTCTACTAGCACTTCTGTCTGGGAGAAAGCTTCCCTTTCAGCCCTTGCCTTGAAGATAGACAATTCGGTTCCATTTGCATGTCTCTGGCACCTTGAGCTGCTTCCCCAGCAGTGGAGCTCAGAGAGTAAGTTTGCATGTTGTCCTTTTAAGAGGATTGCCTGGTACTCCAGAAGCCCTCCATTTCACTCAGCCACAATCTCCATTGGTTTTCACAGCCGAAAGTTGTGAGGGCTTCTCTTCTCAGCATGGGAGCCTAGGCTTAGAAGTCTGGTGTGGGGCTGGAACTTCTTAATCCTCCTTGGGGGACATCCACAGCTGAGACATATCTCTCAATTTTTAACCACCACATGTGGGTGTGGGACCAGCCTGTTTCGCGTCTCCACCTCTCCTACCAGTCTCAAAGTGGCTTCTTCCTTTTGTCCCCAGCTGTATGACTTCTATTCAGCTAGACCTCAGGCAACTCCCAAAGATGCTTGTCCTGTAGTTCAGTTGTAATTTTGATATGGTTGTGAGAGAATGCAAGCACAGCATTTACCTACTCCACCATCTTGACTGTAACTCTGGTAATAATTTAATATAAAGATCTAAAATATTTTTATAGATGGATATCAAGTCATCCTTGTACTTCTTAGTATCTTCTTCTGTTAGGTTTTCCTTGGTCAATCTTGAGCATTTCTATTTTCAAATCAATCTTTCAACAATTACTTCTAATTTAAAAGTCCATTTGGCTTATAATTGAAAAAGTGTTGCAGTCACATATTAATTATGGGATAATTTATATTTTATGATACTTATGTTTTAAGATACATAAGTATTTCCTTCCATATTTGTAGCCTCAATGTCAGGACCTGTAGTCCATACATCAGCAAAGAAGAGAAAAACAAAAAAAGCTGGAAATATTGAACTATAAGATAAAAATTTGTTCCATTTTCTGATATGAAAGACTTATTTTGGAATCTATTTTACACATGATGCAAAATTAGATTTACATTTAAGATGCTTAGCAAGTCATTGGAGTAGGTGGAAGTCTTATTTTGTCTTTTTTTCACCTATGAGTTGTAGCAAGGCAGGGCTGCATGGTGATACAGATCTTTGAGCTATGATACCTGTTTGTTGAAGCCTTGCCTTTACAGTGTATACAGAAGGTTTTCTCTTCAATACTAATAAAAGTGACATCTATATATCATAAGAAGGGTTAATTCAAAGTAGAAAAAACTTGCATTTGTCACCACTTAAACAAATACCCTCTAGATGTTTAAATTAAATTTCTTAAATGGAATTCACTCAAAATAGTTTGCATTTAAAATATACACCAAGAAATTGATAGATATGTACATTTTCATTCAAAAAATTTTTTTTCATTATTTGCAGTATAAGTACCAGTAAAAAATAGGCTAAGCACTATTTTTCTGAATTTGAAAACTTGGAGAACTAACTCTGGATGTTAGGACAGTTTATTAGAGTTTATACATTTGAGTTGGAAAGAAAATCTAACTCTGTATATGCCTTCATTTTGCAGATGAATGGTGTAAATGCCTAAGTTTCCTTAAATGCACAGACTAAATTAGAATTTAGTTCTACCTATGCCCAGTGCAGTGCACTTTGCAGGGCTTCATATTTTTGTTATCCATCAGTGCTTTACTAAATCAGATCCCTTCCCTCTTATACCCTCTCTCCTCCAATAAATAGAAGCCTTGTTGAGTGTCTCTTAATCTAGTTTTTATCTGTATTTTAGTTGTTTTACATGTATATATTTTTATTCTGTGTGGGTTTCTTCCTATGCCACATCATTCTATTAATCATTGTACCCTTAAATTTTTTCATGTGACAATGGAAGCTAGAAAAATTCCTTCCAAAAATATATTTAAAACCAGGTACATATTTTTTTGTGTCTGTGCTTTGTGGTAACAAAATTGGAGATGAAACCTTCATAGCCAAGTGGAGGAAAGACTGATGCTTTGACAACTCCATCAAAAAGTTTTCCAAACAAAATTTTTTAAACATTTTTGACTGCTATACTTCTTGAATATGAAAAACTGTTTCCTGGACCCATTTTACTTAGAAGGAAAAGCACTTTAATCAATATTTGAGAATTTTCCAGCTCCTGTGAACTGCAGCTCCTATTTAGAAAGCATGAGCCAGGGTTGGAGAAATTAAATTAAATTGCTCTGCTATTTAGTTTCCTTACAATACCACCTAAACAACCTAAGCTTTAAATTCTATTAGGAGGCCTTCTTTTTCCCTAGTCAATTGTAATTAGGGTTGATTGACTGCCAGAGACTAAAAGAACAGTGACTTTACTACAATTATCAAAAGTGCCATAAATATTAGAGAGCCAGCCCCAGTTGGCAGTAACATGAACACAGGTGATCTAGAAAAGATTAATATGTGAAATGATCTGAAATAAAAAATTCAAACTCCTGTGTGATCACCATCAAAGTAAATATAATGTTTTTACTCACTAGTACCAATGATGGAAGTTTAATAAATGAAAAAGGAGTTCATTGGTGACCTGAATATACATGTTTCTTAGCATACCATATTTACATCCACAGACACTTTTCACAATAAGAAAAGCTCGTTTTTCTGTGGGTATATTTTCACATATGAATGTTTGAATGTTCATTTTAACTCCTGAGAATATAGTTTTTTGATAGCAGCATGTTCATAAATGTCTGTTATAGCAATAGGATTTATTAAAAAGGTTTTAGCAGCCCCACAAAGTCTGTTTTTAACTGCTTTATATGAGAATTCCACAATGATATTTTGGTAGATTGGTGGTCATTATGGTCTTATGAAGAAACACTCAACATTCTTAGCAGTTTAATATCTATGTGCTATTTTAGGGATTCTTTTGGGTTGCATTATGCCATATTATTTTACTCTATTTTTCCTGTACAGAGTTCTGCAAAATAATATGTGATATCAGATCAACCATAGTGCAGAAAAATTCATAAATCAAATTATGTGGATATTAAGCATCTCTTACTGGAACAAGACTTATTTCAATTCATCATCTATGAGCTCCATGTGTGCCAATTCATCACTATAGCAATCTTGTCAGTTTGTACCTTCGTAAATAATTATTTCCACATCCAGTCTTCTAAGGGGCTTGGCAGGGTATCTTGCCAGCTGGTCTACATTAATGAAAAAACAAACTGCTTATGATCTATGGCTATGGTTCATTCTCAGCTGAGTGATATCACACTTATATGCAATGATTATATTGTTTGAAACTGCATTTTCACATGAAGGCATTTTCTGCACACTTTGTAGAAAAAAACTATATTTACTTTGTCAGGAATGAATAGCATATTGCCAACCTAACAATTGAAAAAACAATAGGTTATTTATGTCTGTGGCCGCACTAATAGAAATAAATAGTTTGTAAGAATCATCATCTCTGGGTCGTTTTATGCCTTGCAATTAATATTTATGTGTATGTTAGAATTGGAATATCATAGCCAGATGTCGAGAAAGAAATCATTATATTCATTTGCCTGAGCAAATTGTTCTCTATCCATACATCTAATAAGGTCATGTCAAAACAAAATTAAGGTTGTTATTCTCCACACATCTGTATATCCTATGAGTAAAGCTACTTTTGATATTAATAGAAAGTTCTTCTCTAGAAAATGTACAAATATGTGACTGCATAATGCTGTGATGCTTTTTTCTGCACACGTATACACATACACTTTTGTTTATTTGCAAAGAAAAAATGAACTCCTAAAACAAAGTTTTGTTTTTAAAAAATACATTTAATTATTTGATTCACTGTGTGGAGAATGTGTGTGTGTGTGTGTGTGTGTGTGTGTGTGTGTGTGTGTGTGTGTGTGTGTGTGCGCATATATATATATATATATATATATATATATATATATATCCATTAAAAACCTAAGAAGTCACAATGACATTACCTTTGTGAATGTGACCTAACCATGAGATTTTTTATTGCCTAGAAAATGCCATTACACCTCATTCCAGAACCAGCTTTATATAAGTAAGAGATACAAACAAACCAAAATGATTGTCTCTAGCAGATATTGTTACTTCATCCATATCACCTTGACTTACATTGGAGACTTCTATAGACGGTTTCAATACATGGCAATGACTTCCTGCATCTCTCTGCTATAGACTGTTCTCTGACCACCCCACCCCCAATGGGGCAGACTGTAATTTCTGGGAAATTAACACCCAAAGAGCTATTCTCAAGGAATGATGGAAGGAGTTGTTGAATAGATATTGCAGCTTCCTCGTTTCTTAGTTGAATAATTCTGATATATATTCTACACAGTCTCACAGAGGATCACCAACAGAATTCAGTTTGTTTCTCACTATGCTAACCTCCTCATAGATGTACTTTTTATTGACTTTATTCCCTTACCATTCTTTCTTCCCCACCACCCCACAGTAGTCCCTGTAATAACTTCCTTACTTGCAGGCAAAGGAGGAATCCAAATTATGACATTGAATTTAGTCAATAAAATAAGGAAGGCAAACACTAAAGGAACAATTCTTAAATTATATCCCCAAAGCCAAATATTTTAATTTTATTGCATTCGCCAGGATTAGCTATACTATGCTCCCTTCATTTGAAATAGTAACCAAAAAATCACTAAAGCTGTTTGTACATAATCATTTGCTAATCTTTTTTTGACACTGTTTGTGCATAACCATTTGCTAATCTATTTTTTGAGATTTCATCTATTAATTTTATTTCATCTATCACCTTTATTCAGATAGCTCATTAATAATTTTTTTGAAATTAGTCGATGTATAATATTATATTCATTTCAGGTGTACAACAAAGTGATTAGACTATTATATAACTTATAAAGATCACCCTAATATATCTAGTACCATACATCTGACATCATACATAGTTATTACAATACTATGAACTATATTCCCTATGCTATACTCTATATCCTCATGACTATTTTGTAACTAATAATGTGTACCTCTTAACCCCTTCCCTTTTAACTCATTCCTCATCTCCCATTCAAAATGTTCTCTGTATCTATGAGCTTGTTTCTGTTGTTTGTTTGTTTATCCTATTTTCTTGATTCTACAAATGGCATTTGCCTTTTTGTCTGACTTACTTCACTCAGCACAATACTCTCTATGTCCATCCATGTAGTTGCAGATGACCATATTTCATTATTTTTATAGCATATATATATATTCTGATGTTAATTCCTCTTAAGGTTTTCTTCTTTTTAGTTCTTGCATTCTTCATTTCTGATTAGCTGTTGTTTTTGTTTATATCTCCACTTTTGTTTTTAATCTCTTTATTAATAGTCCCACTGAGTGTCTCTACTCTTCCCCTAAGTTCATTAAGCATCCTTATCACCAATGTTTTGAACTCTGCATCTGGTAGATTGCTTGTCTCCATTTTGTTTAATTCTTTTTCTGGAGCTTTGTTCTGTTCTTTCATGTGGGACATGTTTCTTTGTTTTCCAATTCTGGCTGCCTTGTGTTTGTTTCTATGTATTATAGTAGGGCTGCTATGTCTCCCAGTCTTAGTAGAGTGGCCTTATGTAGTACATGTCCTGTTGGTCCCAGTGGTACAGATTCCCTGGTCCCCTGAGCTGGGTGCTTAAGGTGTGTCCCTTTTATGGGTTGTGTGTGCCCTCCTACTGTAGTTGAGCCTTAGCTGCTGTTTGTATATCAATGGGTCAATGGGAGGGATTGACCCTTAGGCCGATTGGTTGCAATATCTGGCCATACCAGTGGAAGAGCTGTTGTTCAGGGGCTGACTCTGCAGTGAAGAATTTGCTTTAGCAGGGCTCTGGTGCTTGTCATGTCTGCCCTTTGGGTACGTCATTTTCAGATGTGACCCCAGGTGGTGTTCTGGCTCAAACCAAAGCTGACCATGGGGCATGCAGGCCAGGGCCTTCTGGAAAGGGATATCATGAATGCCAAGTTCAGCCTGTTTAGCCTGTGCCCTACCCAAGGCCACCTGGCATGAGACACCAAGCAATCTGCTGATCATGGAAGTGTCTGGAGAGGCCAGGCCACAAATTGTGGCTGGCTATTGCTATTGCCAGGCTTGGGGCTACTCAGCAAGAGGTACAGGGCACATTGAGGCCAGATCCTGCTTGTTTAGGTTTTGTAAACCTCTGGGAGATTTTAGGAAAATCCACAGCATGAGACAACACAGGCCATTTGTATGTAAAAACCACTGGAAGTGGCTTGGGTAGTAGCCAGGTTGATGGAGACTTAGATATGGTGGCCACCTGCATCTGCATGCCTGAGTCTGCAAACTGGGCAGGGGAGGGCTCAACAAAGAAACAATGTCCTTTGCCAACACTTCTGTCTGGAAGAAAGCTGCCCCTGTAGCCCTCACTCTAAAGCCAGACAAGTCATTTCCTCCCCGTATGTCCCTGACACCTTTTAAGCTATTGCCTCAGAGCAAATGAGTCAGTCAGCAAGTAAGTTACCATTTGGTCTCCTTAAGAGGAACATCTGTGACTCCCTCAGCCCTTCATCTCACTCAGCCACAATGTCTGTTTTTCTCAGCCAGAAGTTGTAGGAGTTTCTCTTCCTGGTACTAGATCCCTGGGCTGGGGAACCCGGTGTGGGAAAGGGACCCCTCATTCCTCTAGGGGGACCTCCACAGCCAAGGTATTTCTCCTGATTTTCAACCATCACATGTGGGTGTGGGACCAGCCATTTCATGTCTCCACTTCTACTACCATTCTTGAGGTATCTTCTTCTGTGTGTCTCTGTAGAGCTTCTGTTCAGTTAGAGTTCAGGCAACTGCCAATGATGGTCATCTGTAGTTTAGTTGTAATTTTGATGTGGTTGTGAGAGGAGGCAAGCAAGTGTTTGCCTACTCTGCCATCTTGACCACACCAATGAAGATAACTCTTAAATGTATAGTTTTAACATGCCTTCTCCTTTTCCCCATGCTCTACATGTCTCTTGGATGTGTCTACTTGAATTATGTTTTTGATGACACAAATCCAAAATTTTAAGGCTTAATTCTTCATCCCTGTCCCCTTACTCCAAACTAGCTCTTCTTATTAACTCATCTGCAGTTTCCTGGCCTCCAGTCTTCAATAATCTGTTGCCAATTCTTCTTTGCCTATCTTATCCATTGACATTCAAGCGCAAAAGCCTTCATAATACCTTGTTCATTTGTCTTTATATTTCTCTCTTACTCCCTTAGTTCCAGCTTAGGCTTAGACTATGATAACAACTTTATAACCATACTTTATGCTGATTCTCTACCCCAAATTATTTGTGTTTACCAGTACAGATTAGTCCTCCTAAAATTCTGCCTACTGTGTAGTCCAATAAATCTTCCTAAAACTCTGCCTACTTCATAGTCTAATGAAGTCCTAACTTCATGGTAGGGCTTCCAAATTCCTCCAGAAACTGCATTCAGTGTGACACTGTTCCCAATATTGCTCTATTGGAACAATGTGTTTTAGCCAGCTATATTTATTTAGCCTTGCCTTGATGTATCCAATACTCTCCATGTTTAATAATTTTCCTCCAGTTCTGTGGTTTGATGACTATTTATTCAAATATGAATCATTCTCTAACTCTAACAAAGACTTCTAGAATATTATGTCTAGAAAAGTCTAATCACTTTATTTTATGGATAGGGAAAATGAGGTTTGAAGGAGAGTGTGATCTGCTTAAAGACAGATAATTAGTAACAGATTCAAGAGAGTATAGGATAAAGTTTTCAAGGATGTATCATCTCAACTATTGCAGAATAATCTTCTGACTTGTCAGGGCAATGGTTTTTCATATAATTTGCATGTTAATTAATAATATTGCCTCAAATTTACTATTACTTTAGCTATTTAAAATGTCAACTTAAAACTATCATTTCAAAGATATTCCATGTTCTTCGATTGGAAGAATTATCATAGTTAAAATGACCATATTACCTAAAGCATTACACAGATTTAATGCAATCCTCATCAAAATCCCATTGGCATTTTTTAAAGAAATAAAACCAAGAATCATCAGATTTGCATGGAAGCACAAAAGACCCCAAATTGCCAAAGCCATCCTAAGAAAAAAGAATGAGGCTGGAGGCATCACTCTGCCCAACTTCAAATTATACTGCAAAACAGTAGTAATGAAAACAGCATGGTATTGGCAGAAAAAACAGATACACAGGCTAATGGAACAGAATTGAGAGGCTAGAAGTAAACCCATATTTATATGGGCAAATAATTTTCGACAAAAAAAGCCAAAAACATACAGTAAAGAAAGGAAAGCCTCTTCAATAAATGGTGCTGGGAAAACTGGAAAGCCACATGCTTTCCAGCTTGAATAAAATTAGACAGAATGAAGTTAGACTGTTGTCTATCACCACACACACCAAAATTAACTCAAAATGAATTAAGGATCTGAATATAAAACCTGAAACAATAAAATGCATAGAAGAAAACATAGGAACTAAACTCAAGGACCTTAGACTTAAAGAGAATTTTATGAATTTGACCTCACAGGCAAGAGAAGTTAAAGCAAAAATAAATGAATGGGACTACATCAAGCTAAAAAGCTTATGCTCAGCAAAAGAAACTGTCAGCAAGGTAAAGAGACAACCATTCTAATAAGGGCCTAATATCCAAAATATACAAAGAATGCATATGACTCAATAACAACAAAAAAACAAAAGATCCAATCAAAAAATGGGCAGAGGACCTGAACAGACACCTCTCCCCGGAGGACATACAAAAATATGAAAAGATGCTCAACATCACTAGCTATTAGGGAAATGCAAATTAAAACGACAATTAGATACCATCTCACACCTGTGAGAATAGCTCTCATCAACAGGACAAGTAATAATAAATGTTGGAGAGAATGTGGAGAAATAGGAAACTCATACACTGCTGGTGGGACTGCAAATTGGTACAGCCACTATGGAAAATAGTATGGTGGTACAGCAAAAATCTAAGAATGGATCTACCATATGACCCAGAAATCCCTCTACCGGGTATTTACCCCAAAGACTTGAAAACTCATATCTATAAATATATTTACACACCATTGTTCATAGCAGCATTGTTCACAGTGGCCAGGACATGGAAGCAATCAAAGTGCCCTACGATAGATGATTGGCTAAAGAAGCTGTGGTACCTATATACAATGGAATATTATTCAGCCATAAGAGAGGAAATACTGCCATTTGTGACAACCTGGACCTCGAGTTTATCAGCTAAGTGAAATAAGCCAGACTGAAAAGTTGAAAATCACATGATATCACTTATATGTGGGATGTAAACCTAAAAGCAACAAATGAGCAGGACAAACGAACAGAGACTCATGGACATGGACTATAGACTAGTAGTTACCAGAGGACTATAGACTAGTGGTTACTAGTGGGGTGGGGGAGTAAGGGGGAGGTAGACAGGTAAAAGGGGTTAAATGTAGAGGGGTATGGGAAGGCTGAAGTGGGTAAAGGGGATCAAATATATGGTAGCTAAAGGAAACTGGACTTTGGGTGGTGAACACACAATAGAATATACAGATGTCAAATGAAAATTATATAATTGTATTAACCAATGCTACCCCAATAAACTTAATAAAAAAAAAAAAGGAGAGTGTCTGGCACATACTAAGGTAATAGCTATAACAATGAGATATGAGTGAATAATTTTTGAATTATATAATTCATAAAAAATAAAAAATTAAGTATTTTTAAATATATTTTCATTAAATATTTCTACCATTAAAAATAAAAATAAATAAATAAAATATACAGCTGAAACTTATGGATTTTGTTAACCAATGTCACCATAAAATAATTAATTAATTATTTTTTTAAAAGCTAGCATTTCATTTCAAGATGTTTTTCTCCCTAGATAGATTCAGAACTCTATAAGTATTGGGACCATATTTTATTCTTCCTTATAGAATACAAACAATGGTAGTTATTATAGAACACCAACAATAATATTTTTGTGTACATACTATGTGTCAGCCACTGTGATAATCTTGTTGCATACACAATTCCATCTAAATATCTGTGTTCAGTACTGCTATCATTGCCCTTACACATGGCATAATGAAATTCAGATAAGTTAAATAACTTTCCAAGGTCACATAGCTAGTGATTATCATAGACAGCCTTTACTGTTAGGTTTGTATAACTAAAATTTCCAAATTAACATTGTTTCTTGCAAAATTTATTTAGTAATTTGGAATTTTTGGCTATGGAATGATCATAATATGTTCACTGTTTCCAACTAAAACAGTAGAATGTGAAATTTAATGTGTGAACTAAATTTATTGCTTTACTGTGACTTTTTTTAACCTTTGGTTAAGTGTGCAATCACAATTTCCATATAAAACTGGGGTGAGAGAGTTCTTACCACAGATGACTACTTGTGCTCTGAGGAGAACAATAAGCTCTTTTGCATTCATTGTGAAAGAAATGTAGCATGTAGGATGAGAGTCATGAAACCAGTGTTTCTCTGTCAAGATGCTAAAATGTAGCGCTATTAATTCAATAGCTTCAAGAATGCTATGTTGCTTGGACATGTCACTTCCTAGACTTTCATATGTCTTGTTATTATGCAATTTAAATTCTAGATCAAGCCTATAGTATCAATGAATAGCTGCTCCTGAATAATATCCAAAAAAAGTTGTGTATAATACAATACTGTATACACAAATTTTACCTAGAGGTAGATTTTGAATTAAATCTTTTCAAAACACACACACACACACACACACACACACACACACACACACACACAAATGGTAACTATGTAGAGGTAGTGGATAAGTTTTTTAGCTTGATTATAGTGATTTTTCACAATGTGCAGATACATGAAAACATCAAATTGTACATATTAAATATATACAATTTTATATGACAGATATCTCGATAGAGTTGTTAAAATAAAATAAAAATTTATAACTCATGCAAGAAAACCCACTTATGTGCAGATTGTGTTTATATATGTCTTAATTGTTGCATTAAAAATACAGTATTTAAATTCTTTGAATGACCTAAATAAGTAGTTCTTAACCCTGATTGCACATCAGAATAAACAATAGCTTTAAAAAATCATCATGCATAGATCCCACAAATATCATATTATTCAAAATATTGGTACCCCAGCACTGGTATTTTGAGAAGCTCTAAGTACAACCAGGATTGAGAACTACTGATCTAAGCTATATTCTGTCTAGTTTAAATAGTTTCAGTAATTTTTTTAAATGTGCATTTGTGTGTGTGCTGTAGTAACATAGTGATTTCTAGTACTATATGTGGTTTTACCTCCAAATTTTGTATTTCTTGACATTTTTTAATGTAAACTCTTAAGAACCCTTGATCTCCTCCACCAGGCTCAATGATTAAGTAGCTATTGACCTTCTGTAGCAAACCTAGCACAATTGTTTTAACCTGGTAGGAAGCAAACATCTGTAGCTCTTTTTTTTTACAAGCCAGAAAAGCTAATATTTATTGAACACTTCGTATGTTGCAAACTTTGTTCAAAACATCTTACTTGTATTAAAATATCTACAACTGGTAACCATCTAATAAGATTTCTACAGCTGAGTAAACTGAGACAAAGAAAGAAATTATCTTGTTAAAATCATAGTTAGCAAATGGAAAAGCAAGGATCAGAAGTAAGGAGCCAGATCATGTAATCTATAGTTTTACTATCTGTATTGCTCCTCAAATAAGATTTCTTGTAATTTATATCATTGTTGGGCTGAGGGGACTAGAAAAAGAAAAAAAATTGGTTTAAATTCCTAAGATTTGACTATTTCTATGCACAGAAAATACCTGATAGGGTTAGTGGTTCTGAGAACCATGTAGATTCATTTAAAACCACCTGGAGTATCAGCATACTGAAAAAGTGTAGTTAGTGCTGCAAATCCTACATGCCTGTTACCTAGGACTTGCAAAGGAACCAGCAGCAAACTATTTGGGCCACTCGTCTCTCTAGTATGTTTCTGATGGTGACACTAAAAGACAGTTTTCTCTTCTCTTCCTTTGTAGAATATCAACCCTAGCTGCTCTTTAAAATGAATCTGAAAGCTATGAGAAAAGCTTATGTCCAAGATTCACTTCCCAGAGATGCTGAATCAGTTGATCTGGGACTGGGGACAAGGCCCAGGTTTCTTTTTTTAAAGTCCCCTCAGATGATTCTAATGTTTTAGCCAGAGTTGTAACACACTGCTCTATCACATCAACCTCAAAAGGTAAGAAATGTACATCTAGTATTACTACTTTCTTTCTTTCTTTCTTTCTTTCTTTCTTTCTTTCTTTCTTTCTTTCTTTCTTTCTTTCTTTCTTTCTTTCTTTCTTTCTTTCTTTCTTTCTTTCTTTCTTTCTTTCTTTCTTTCTTTCTTTCTT